>JAODAL010039257.1:0-38199 GCA_025379985.1 Phyllomedusa bahiana
CTGGCCCCTACAAAATGTCCCACATTTGGAAATTTAAAATTTTAATGTACACTGTTATTTTGGGGGCGGGTTTTTCCCTGGTTCGGGGACATGGGTAATACCAACCCCTAACCGCCCATTGCCAAATGCAGACAATTGGATCAGAACACCCAAATTTCCCTTTACAGTGACTGGGGGATGAGGAGGAACCAACCCCAAAACCCAAACCCCTGAACTAGAATCCCGGGACTGCCCATTCGGGAATCCAACACTGAAAAGGGGGCATTAACATTAAACCATGGGGATGAGCATTAAATCGAAACTTGAAATCGCCAATTTTTATGTTCAAATTTCCACACAAAATTTTGGTGACAATTTTACAGATTACTTCGCGCATTTTCACTTCCTTCTTTTTTGGCCCAGAAAATCAGCTTAGACATAAGCGGTTGAGCGGGTGTGCGACTCATGACTGTGATGTGTAGTTTCTTTGGCGGAAAAACCCCATGACCTCGTTTTGCATAGACAAGCTTTTCCTGTTCACAAAGTCTTTCAGTGTCTAACATAGAGCAAGATGTGTGGCGGTCTCTAAATACACTCACTCAAACCATTTTTCCTTATCTTTATCAAAGACAACTATCTTTTCTGTGAACATTAGAATATATAATTAAAAAATTTCATTCTTTTTTATTAGACAGAACTTTTAAAGAACATCTACCTGTCCAGACACGGACAACAGACATTTTGGAAAGGGGGGTGCATATTGTCACCCCAAAACTCTGCTTTGAACCTGCATTGAAAGGGGCTTTTTTTTTCCCCATTTTTTGCCACATACCCGACCTGGGGTAAATTTTCCTTTTTATTTTGTCACCCCTTTTTTTTTTAAAATACCCAAATTGTACCCAATTTGATACAAAAATTTCTATAACTTTTCTCGTTTGTCTTTGCTAAAAAAAAACGTAATTTCTCATCCATGTAACTTTTTAAATCTGTTTTTGGATGTTGCAGCCCATTTTTTTCCCCAAAAGGGCCCCCTTGTATTTTTAATTTTGGATACAGAAATTTCTAGTAATGTTGGTATTTCATTTAAAAAACCCCCTTTTTGTTATCCGAAACTTTTAAATATTTAAATTCACGGGGTGCCCCAGTTTTTTTAAAAACCACCTTGTATTTAAAATTTTGGAACAAAAATGTTGTGTAACTGTTAGTGTTTTTCATTGATCAAAAACCCCCTTTTGTTATCCGTATAACTTTTAAATAGCTTATTGCACTGTTGGGGCCCCAGTTTTTTTAAAATAGCCCCCTTACTTAAATTTTGTACATAAATTTTGTATAACTTTGGGTATTTCTTTTGGTGCAATAACCATCTTCATTTCATGGGGGTTTGGGGTCATCTGCAGTCCAGGACGGGTATGTAAATGCCAGTTCAACAAAAATGGGGTTTAAAAGACCCCTTTTTTTTCCACATTTTTTTAATCGGGGTTTTTGCAGTTTGGGGGTCATCTGGGGTACGGACGGGTTTATCAATGTCCATTTTTAACTAAAATGTGGTCAAAGACTCCTATTTCCGCACTTTTTAATCTGGGGTCACTTTTGGGGGCCATGCTGGCCCAGACAGGTAAGCAATTCCCCATTAAAACTAAAATGGGTTCAAAGACTCCTTTTTTTCCCATTTTTTTAAATCTTTCAACGGGGTTTAAAGGGGTCATCTGCTCCGGGACGGGGTTTCAAGGGTCAACATTTTAAAGGGGTCATGCGGGGTCCAACAAATTTTTAATGTCCATTCAACAAAAGGGTTTCAAACCCCTTTTTCCGCCACTTTTAATCGGGGGTCAACAATTAACATGCTGCCCAAGGGGGGGGATATCAATGTCCATTTAAACTAAAAGGGTTTAAAAGATTTTTTTTTTCCCCGCACTTTTTAATTTTGTGGGTGGGCGGTTTTAAGGTCACGCTTCCGGGACGGGAAGTCAATGCCATTCAATAAAAGAGGGTTCAAATAATATTCCCTTCGGCACTTTTAATTTTGGGGGTCATGAAATTTTTAAAGGGGCATGCGGGGGGTACAAGACGGATATAATATCTGTCATTTTTTTTCTGTGACTCTTTTTCCAATTGCTTGCCTAAGATGCACAATCCATTTACTTTATTTAATTCCACTTCTCCCCCCCTTTTGGGGTGTAAAATAAGTTTTGTTCCTCTCCCTAGTTTTAAGGGCATCGGCTTTACTTTTTATCGATAAGGGGAATAACCACGAAATGCCGATATCGACTTCGAATCGATAACATATTGACACAATTGCCATCACTATAACCTGTTAAAGGGGACCCCCCAAACCAAGCAGATGAGCGGTACCCCCATTTTGCAATGAAAATTAGCTTTTGTACCGGGTGACCAAGGGGAGGGATGGTGTCATACAACAGCTACTGGTGCCCGGACCCTATAGGCTCATGGTGTTAGACCTTGCTCATTCTCATGTGTTAGGTGGTCACCTAGGGACGGACAAAACCCAGGAACAGGTGCTACAGAGGTTTTACTGGCCAGGGTGTTTTAGAGAAATCAAGGATTTTTGTCAGTCCTGTTCTAGACTACCTCTCCTGTTGCACATTTTCGTAGCCCCTTGGTACCGTTACCAATAATAATAATAATAATTGAAGTACCATTTGAATGGATTACGATGGATTTGGTGAAGTCGGCAGTACCCTTAAGAAACACCTTGTCCAAATCCATTGCCCAAGAGTAATTCTATATATTTTCTAGAGTGGGTCTACCTAAGGAGATCCTGACGAACCAAGGGACACAGTTATGTCTAGGGTGAAGAATGATCTGTGCAAGATCCTGAAGATTAAACCATTGTGCACCTCAGTATATCACCCAAAAACAGACGGGTTGGTGGAGAGGTTTAACAAAACCTTAAAAGCTATGCTGAGAAAGGTGGTAAAGAGGGACGGTAGGGATTGGAACTGCTTGTTGCCCTACCTTTTGTTCCCTATCAGGGAAGTTTCCCAAGCCTCCACTGGTTTCTCCCCCTTTGTGTTATTGTATGGTCAGCACCCAAAGGGCTTGCTTGATATCGCGAAGGGGACCCAGGAGCGTGAAACCACTCCCTATAAAAATGAGATCGAACATGTGTTCCAGATGCAGGAAAGGATGTCCAATGTGATGCCCATAGTAAAAGAACATTTCCTGCAGGCCCAAACTTGGGTTTAATATTCATCTGCCAGACTCAGTGAATTCAATCCTGGGTTTTGGGTACTTGTGCTGGTGCCAATAACGGAAAGCAAGTTTCTGGCAAGGTGGCAGGGACCGTATGAGGTGGTTGAAAAAGTGGGTAATGTTAATTACCGAATACACCAACCCGGTAAGAGAGAATCCCTGCAGATATACCATGTGAATCTGCTAAAACCCTGGAAGGATAGAGACTCTTAAGCAACCCACTGTTTGGTTACCCAATCAGAGCCCAATGTTAAAATGGTTAAAATTGCTGAGACCCTGTCCTTTTCCCAGAAGCAGCAGTGTAAGGAAATGCTGCAACGTTACAAGAGTTACCAGGTCTTATAAAAGGTATTGAGCATGAGATTCTTACTGAACCACATGTTCGGGTAAATGTAAAGCCCTACAGGATCCCTGAAGCCTGCCGGGAAATAGTGGCCAATGAGGTCAAGAGGATGGTACACTTGGTGATAGAGGAGTCCAAGAGTGGGTGGTCTAGCCCGATAGTGTTGGTACCAAAACCAAAAGGGGAATGGAGATTTTGTAATGACTACCACAGGCTCAACGAAGTATCAAAGTTTGATGCATACCCGATGCCTCGGGTGCACAAACTAATTGAGAGGTTAGGACCGGTCCGGTACATCACCACCTTGGACCTTATGAAGGGGTACTGGCAAATCCCCTTATCCAAGGAAGCCAAGGAAAAGACGGCCTTCTCCACACCAGAAGGGTCTTATCAGTATGTTAATACGCCTTTTGGGTTGCAGGGAGCACCTGCCACTTTCCAAAGGGCCATATATTATGTCCCCACAAATATCAGCACCATCTATACAAGTCACTATACCAAACGGGGACTTCGATTATATTGTATATTTGAATTACTTTTGGGTAAACTAAAAACCCTCAGAAACCCCCTCGCTTTAACGCGATTAATTTTTATTTTGAATGAAACTTTGTGTAAGAGATAGCACCGCCCTGTAATCCTTAATTTCCCTTTGTTTTATTTGTCCACCATTTGATCCAAAACCTTACTTTGAAGTCTGTTTATTGAAAAGGGCCATTTGTAATTCCACCCATTTACGACACCTATTTTCCCAATATACAATTGAGCACAGAAACCCCCTATAACTTTGTGATGGGGTAAATCTGACCGTCGGGTCAATGGGACTATATTGTGCATGTTTGGATACCTGATCTATACACCCCACACCTCATTCACCATGCTCACTATTGCTTCTACCTTGTACCACTCCCCCTACTTCCCATCCATCTCACCCTACAATTCATCCATACACGCCCCTCCCCCCCTCCCCCTTTATACACCCCACACCTTTTTCTCCCTTTTAAACCCACCACAAACCCCCTGCTTCATATCCACAAAAGCCCCCATAACATCACTTAAAAACTGCTGTCGCTTTTAATTCTCCTCTTCTCAGTGCAAGACATCCCCCCTAACCCCCCCCTCCGCCTTTACTGCTCATCCCACCTCCTCCTCCCTCCCATGAAACCCTGCTAACCTCCTTCAATTCACTTACTTTTTTTTTTCTCCCCCTTTTTAAATTTGCTCGGGGAAGGGCCCGATCTTTTGGCAACAAACTCACTGCGTTCATTTTCTTTTCACTCCCTCAGTCTCCTACCTCACAGAAACAGGGCCCCAACTATGCATGTTTCCCCCGCCCCCTCCCTTGGGGGCACATCACCCCCCCCCCAGCCGAAACAGCCGGGGTGGGAGTTCATACTTCTCTCTCCACACTGCACTTACCAGGTCTTCCCCCTGTACCCTCCCTCACTTTCCCTTTCCTTGAGGTCCAAAACCCTCAACTCTTCCAGCCTTTTTTCTCTCAAAGTCTGGTTGTGTACAACCCACCCCCCCTCCCCGGCTCACCCCCCCAGTTTCCTTATCTTTTTTGCCCCCGGGCCCCTTATTTCCTCTCTACTGAAATACCCCTCTCATAGGGATGTTTTTCAACACCCCCATTGATGACCCCATGTCTCCTTGGGCCCTCAGTTTCCTTCACGACCTCTTCTTTTGGTTCCGCTTTACAACCCCCCACCCACGGGAGGGGAACCACTTGATCGGGCTTCTGTCGCTTTTTTCCTTTTATAATCCACAATTCTCCTTATCTCCTCAATCATAACCTCATCTTTTTTTACATAAATATTTCGCAGCCCTCTCACACCCCCCCGCCCTCACCATTCAGAAATACCCGCTCCATTAACACTCAAAACTCACAGACACCATACATCCCCACGCCCCAATCTCCCCCCCTCTCCGCCCTGACGGGGCTGTTAATTTACAATGAAATCTCTCACCACCCTAGACATGTTGCACCACTCACACACCCCACCACCAAGCCCAACACCCACACCATGGCACACCCCAAACTCGCCACCCGCACGTGGTGTGGGGACATTTTTGGAGAAAGTCAAAGCTACCTGCAGATTTTCCCTCCACAAAAAATTCATGCCAACTTACCACACCCCCTTTCACGCGCCAAACAAAAATATTTCCCTCCTCATCTCCACATTACAAAACAACCCAAAACCCGTTCGACCCCTTCCACTCCCTGCTCACCAAAGCTCGGGCCCCGTCCTGACCCTGTCTAAGACCTGCCACCCCTTCAAAACAAAATTGACAGTATCCCAAAACATCTCATCTCAAAACCCAAGCAAACCCCTCCTGTCCCTCCCCGCACATCCCCAGTCTCTCTCACTCTTGACCAATGACAGAAGAAAAAAGCCACCTTTTCCTGTTTTTCTGGGGACCACTCTCTATGACCCCCTTCCCCCCCCCTTGTCCATCTATTTTTCCACATCCTCTCCACCTTACTGCAAATCTTCAACCCCTCTCTCTCCACATTTTCCCCTTTTAAACACACTATCACCCCCTTTTTAAAAAAGCCCCCTTGGACCCATCCTCCCGCTAATTTTCCCAGGGACTAATCTGCCCCTTTATCCTAAACTCCTGAAAACCCTTGGGCACTCCTCCCCCTAAACCTTCTCTCCGCTAACTCTCTTTTCGATCCTCTACAATCAGGTTTTTTTCACCCTAACTCCACAAAACTCTCTATTTAAACTCTAACGATCTCCACACTCTAAATCAAAGGGGAAATACCCCGTTTTGATTCTACTGGGTCTCTCTGCACATTTGACACGTTTACACCATCTCCCTCACATGCTCCTCAATTGGCACCAGGACACCGCTCTCGTTTGGTTCTCCCTACCTCTGTGACCCTTTTCATGTCCCCTTTGCAGTTCACCTTCTCCTCTCCCCTTGCTTTGGGGCCCTCAGGTCATTCTTGGGCCCTCCTCTTCTCAATCTATACAGCCCCCATTGCCAAACCATCATAATTTTGGGTTCCAGTCCATCTCTATGCTGATTACACCCAATTAAACACCTCTTTCCGTACCTCACTCCTCCCGCTACAAAACACCATGACTTTTTTCCCTGTCCTCTGACATCATGTCCTCCTCCATCTCCAATAAACCCCTAAAACAAAATTCTTTTCTTTCCCCCATCTCTAACCAACCCCCATCGCTATTTCCTCTCATAGTGGAACCACTAAACACCTAGGGAGCACCGATTCCTGGGGGTTTTTCTGACTCTAATCTTCTTCCAATCCCCTTTCCCCTCTATCACTTTCACTCAAAAATCTCCAAACCTCCTTTTCTCACTATCGAAACAACCAAACCCCATTTTGCTCTTATTTATTCTCGTCTTGATTTCTGTACTCCCCTTCTTATCTCCCACTCTCAAACCCCCCCTCTCCAATCTTCCTGAATGCGCCCAGGGTGGCTTTCTCTCCAGAGCATCTAATTCCTCTAACCTGTTCGCACTGCACGGTTGCCCATCCATACAAATACACAAAAACGAATTTCTTTCATCCCTAAAGCTCTCCCCACGCTGCACCTCCCTACATCCCCCCTCACACGTCTACCACCCACCCCTCCTCCGCTACTGCGGACATCAAACTGCGGGCCACAAACACCAAAATCCAGCCCTCTTCAAGATTTTGCACGTGCGCCCCCCTTCCTGGGCCCATCTACCACGTACCATCAGGGACAATCCTGCCTTCGCATTTTTTGATGTCCTGAAAATACATCTTCTTCAGGCCTACAAAAAACACTAAAAATTCTAACCCCCACCTTCTAACACAACCCTTTCTTCCCCCTCCCACACTAGGGGACCACAGCACTTTTTTTTTACATAGATGACGTCAGGGGGCAGTCCCCCAATTTTTATGTAAACATCCCATATTTTTAAAAAACTGGACCATTTAAATTTAGCACTTCTCCCCCTTTGTCTCCCCCAACACCCTCAAAAGATTTTTTAACTCTTTTCAGCAGGCCCCACACCTTTTTCTCATCTGTAATACTTTCACTGAAAAAGTATGTCTTTTTCTTAATTTTACCCTCTACAAATTTTAAAGTGCGCGAATTTTTGGCGCTAAATAAATAAAGATTATTATTATTATTATTATTATTACTGGGAGAGTCATCTGCATAAGGTCGAAGCAGTCCTGGATGCGTTAAAAGAGGCTGTGTTTATGGTAAACCCCAGCAAGTGTGTCAAGAGGATGGAGAAAGCCACCTGCCTGGGGTATATAGTGGGAAGGAACGAGATAAAGCTACAAATAAAAAAGGGGGGGCCATACGAGGGCCACCCCTCTCACCAAAAAAGCAGGTCAGGGCCTTCCTAGGGATCTTTGGCTATCATAGAAGGTTTCGTCCCTAACTTTGCAGAGTTTTGCAGTCCCCCTACCTCAAAAGGCATGAAAGGCCTATTTTAAGTGGTCCCTGTAAGCTGAACGGGTTTTTCAGGAGCTGAAGTTGGCCTTGTCTAAGCAACTAGTGCTAGTAGCTCCTGGGTTATCTAAAGAATTTATCGTTCAGACCGATTCATCAGATGTGGGGTTGAGGGCTGTCATGTCAAAAGAGATTAAAGGGGAAGAACACCCCTTCGTTTATCTCAGCCAAAAATTGTCCTCCTATGAGGGAAATTGCTCAATGATAGAAAAGGAGTGTCTAGCGATCAAGTGGGCCTTAGACTCCCTGCGATACTACCTGTTAGGTAGGAATTTCAAATTAGTGTCGGATCACGCTCTCTAAAATGGATGGGTAGAAAAGGGGGGAAACAATCTCGGGAAAACACAATGGTTTTACATAGGTGTAATTTTAGGGGTTATGGAGGGGATGGTCCCCCCCCCTTTTTTCTGGGGGGGACGGCCCCCCCCCATTTTTACCCAAAATTTCAATAAAAAATAATCCTATGAAAGCATGAGGTATGGTAAGTGGGGAGAGCAAAGAACAGAGGGGAAGAAGAAACCCTTTTGCCCCCAAAATTTTCTGTGCATTTTGGGGGGGAACAAGTAGGTAGCACCCTTTAGGGGTCAGTGCAGAGTGAGAGCAGCGCTGTAGCAAGCAGGAGTCAGCAGGGGCTGCTTCACTAATGAAATGCTGCTCACAATCCAGCACACTCTGTATTGGGGCTTTTTTTTACCTCCCATAGTATACCATTTCCCCTATGTGACCCTCATCAGAAAAGAAAGAACATTTGCCGAATCCCAACGCACCAGACTACGGGAACAGGTAAGAGGAGACAAGGGTGTAGGGTTTGGGGTTGTGTATTGAGATGGAATGTATGTATATTGATAGTGTATATACTGACAGCCATGGTCTAGCCATGAAAACGTTTTCCCCTGCCTTACGTCCCGGGGAAAATTAAAGTGAAGGGGGGCCCGGCCCCCACAGCATTTTTGTTGTGTGGCCGGGGCCACTGTACTTCGAAACACCCCCCATATGCAGAGCGCACAGTTTGGGCCCCGCTTTTGCCTTATGAACTACCCTTTAAAGGGTGTCCACTACACTGTTATCTTACCTCAGTCCTCTTTTCTTGGTTTCATTTTGAATTCAGGGGCGTGTTTACTAGTTTCTACTAGGCTGCAATAGAAGCCAGGTCAGTGCTGACAGCCTATCAGGAGAGACCAAACAGGTCTGTAGCTATAGCGACCTGAGGAGCTGATGCAGCTCATTCAAGATCGGATATCTAGGAGTAGGTAGGACATTGTTAATGGATACTGTGAGGGGTCAGTTCAAAGGCAAGCATATGCACAGGGAATAATGTCCAAATAAAACAATATTTATTGTGAAGTCCACAGGAATCAAACAGAAATTCATACAACATAAAGTCCTTACTTCAGGAATCCAAAGGCAATGGGTTAGGCTCACCCACACACACCTTCAGGTTTACATGGCCTCACAGCACGGCAGTCCACAGCTTCTGATTGCAGGTCCAGAAGCATACCTCCTGACTTCCTGCACCAGCTGCCTTTTATTTGGCCGGTAAGACCTGGGTTTGAGTATTGGAGAGGCCGTCCCACCCAGACTCTTGGGCCGCTCCATAAAAAACCCGACCCGGAACCTACAAAGAAACCTGCTCAGCAGCAATAACTGTTGCTGGTATCACACTAAATGGGTTTTTTATATCACGAGGCCAGCCACCCCCGGTGATAAATACTCCCATCTATGACGGAACCTCTGACCCTTCTACAATGCATATTGCAAAGTGACTTGTTTTTCCAAGATCTTTAACATAAAAAGCAATCCTTGTAGTGAGACAACCCCTTTAAGGGTAAGTTCATACAGAAGATATGAATGCTGATTCTGGGATGGATTGAGTGCTGGATCTGCCTCAGAACTGGTGTCCAATCCGGCAGGAAACTGATTTACATTATACCCTATGTAAAATGAGTGTCGTTGTTTAGATGACACTGATTTTACTTGAGTATTTTTGGCGTGTACTGTCAGCACCTACAAAGAATTCTTTGAGGTGTTTTATGCACTAACATCACTAAAGGATAGGAGGCAGAAATCTGCCTCGGGCAGTCTGGGTAATTTGCTCGTCGGAATTCTGTGTTTGCAAGTGACGAATTTTCAACAAGCAAACGACACTGTCACTGCCGAAAAACCATCATGTGAACTCACCTTAAGTGTGTAGTGTGTCTTCAATATATGTATATATACGCACACAATTTCTGGGGTACCTTTTCTAATGTAGTTTCTGGTGTACAGTGTGTAATGTAATAATCTCTGGGGTATGGTGTAATATAATCTCTGTTGTACAGTGTGTAATGTAATCTCTGGGGTACAGTGAGTAATGTAATAATCTCTGGGGTATGGTGTAATATAATCTCTGTTGTACAGTGTGTAATGTAATCTCTGGGGTATGGTGAATAATGCAGTAATATATGGGGTACGGTGTGTAAACTAATCTCTGGGGTACAGTGGGTAATGTAGTAATCGCTAGGGTACAGTGAGTAATGTAATCTCTCAGGTACGGTGTGCAATGTAATCTCTGGGATACAGTGTAATCTCTAGGGTATGGTGTAATCTCTGGGGTATGGTGTGTGATGTAGTAATCTCTGGGGTACATTGTGTAATGTCATAATCTCTGGGTTATGAGTGCAGAGGTACTCTTCCTTCGGTATCCAAAAGTTGAGTAACTGGGGCTGCGAAAAAGAAAGCGCAGATCGGGTGCTTTGCAGAGAGCACTGTTCCTAGAAAGAGAAGTCAAGTGCTCACCTATTTTTGCTGTACATAGAATAGTACAGCTCGTGTAATCGTTTGCATCAAAATCCTCCGATCGGAGGATGAGCTGCTCCTGGTCCTGATTCCCGCCGTCGGTTTCCACGAGGACGCAGAGGAGTACGATAGGAAGGAGTCTCCGTTAGAAATAAACCCGTTACAGTCTATTTACTAGATCAAAGACTAGGGAATACACTATGGGGACTAGAGCGCTGGACGAAACAATAAGCACAATGGCTTACATATGCTAAATAAAGGGAGTTTATTAATACAGCATATTACGCGTTTCTCGGGTACATACCCGCTTCCTCAGAATCTCTGGGTTATGGTGTAATGTAATCTCTGGGTACGGTGTGTAATTCATTTCTAGGGTGCAGTGTGTAATATAATACATTTTTGGGGTACAGTGAATTATATTATTTCTTGAGTACAATGTGCAATTCATTTCTAAGGTGCAGTTAGTAATGTAATTTCTATGTCTACCATGTGTAATATAATTAATTTCTGGGGTGCAGTGAGTGATGTCATTTCTGGGGTATGGTATGCAATAAAATACATTTTGGGGTACAGTATGTGACGTAAGTGATTCCTAGGGGTACAGTAAGATTGGGTTCTTTTATTTTCCTCATTCTGTTGTGTGTATTAAAAATTTAATGGAGTAGTGATGGGGGATGGGAGGTGTTAAGCGAAATTTGCTGCATTGCACAACATTTTTTATTTCCATCTAGAGGGGGAAATATTTTAGGTGTGCCGGTTTGATTTACTTGCCAGGGCTGCCTTTCAGTCCAAGTCCAGCTCTAAACTTCAGTAATTAGAGAGCCACTTATAACCTTACGGATTGCACCAAAAGTGTTTGCCATAAGGACTCCGTCCGGACCTGCTGGGAGAGCTCACAGCACTCCCTCAGACCTCCTAGCTGTGTTACAGGGGGCCTCTTCACTGTAGGAAGAGGAGGGGAGAGAAGGGAAGGGAGGGGAAGTGAAAGGGAAGGCGAGTAAAGGAGGGAGGGAGGGATAGGAAGAGAGGGGATGAGAGGGAAAATTGGTTCCCCCCACTTTTTGAACCAAAGTTACACCCCTGGTTCTTAGCATTGCAAGATTTCAGGTTCTCTGTGGAACATAGGCCTAGCAAACTGCATGGCAATGCGGATGCCCTCTTGAGGGTGCATTGTATGGTGGCAGAAGGTTCCCAACCACTTGGCTTTGGGCAGAGGGGAGGTATGTAGAAGGGCCAAAGGTGTGGTTATAAAAGGAAGGTATTTATCACCGAGGTGGCTGGCCTCGGTGATATAAAAAAAACCATTAGTGTGAAGCCAGCTACAGTTATTGCTGCTGAGCAGTCTTTCCTGCTGTAGTCCGGGTCAGGTTTTTTTTATGGAGCGGCCAGAGAGCCTGAGTGGGAAAGGTCGCTCCAATACTCCAGCCCAGGCCTTACCAGCCAGATAAAAGGCAGCTGGTTCAAGTCAGAAGGAGGTGTGTTTTTATTTTCTTACTTTACTGCCTAGAGAAAGGACTTGTTATTTTAACACGGTTGCCTTTTATGCTGAAGATAAGCTGTATTTTGCATTGCAAGATTGTGGACTTACAATAAAGCGTTAATTTCTTTGAACTTAAAACCCGCTCACGTGTCTGCCTTTGTGCTGACCCCCTAGAGTGTATAGATGGAATCAATTTAGCAGGAAGGCAAAAAAGGTTTAAATATCAGAAAAATATTTTACCATGTTATAAGAAGCTGAAGACACTTACCAGCAAACACCCGACACGCATTTCTAATACTTATATACTGTATATGTCTCCCACCGTTGTTACTCTCTCGACTACCGGTCTCATCCCAACACAAAGGAGACGCTTGCGCTCCATTCATTTACATTGGAGTTCAAGCCCCTATAGCATGTTGAGATGAGAACCTATAAGTAGAGAGGAGCAGATTGACAGGAACAACAGTGTAGGAGACAGCTAAATAGGTATTATTTTTTCTATTTTGAACCTCCCTGGCCCTAGTGATATATGTAGATATATTTTTTTATGGAACAACCCCATTAACCTTTTAATTGCTACAACTAATAACGATTATGACAAGACCAAAGGTGGCTTCTCAATTTGGTAAAGCGATTAAAGAGCTCCTATGCAGTTGGCCCTGGGGACCTAGAAAGGACCCAATGGCAATCTAAGCTATCTAAGTGCAGGTAGCCCTGCCCTCGATGTGGCTCCCAAGGGGTGAGCAAGATGTTGGAAAACTCATGTAGTCATTGGCGGATGAATTAGAGACAGGACTACTTGCCATTACACCACACTAAGGACACGTGATAAAATGTTTCCACTGCAGTTCCTACTGCCAATCTGTAATACATTTTACATCAACATCTGCATATGTTACATGCAAATTTAGCTGCAGATTATGCTGAGGGCTCACTGTAGACTTCATTACTGAATATTGATGGAGTGTAATCCATAGTGGGAATCTGTGTAATCTTAGTAACAGAATCAGCATGCTGTGAATTTTGTTTCAGAATTTCTACAGCATATGCGAATTTCCTTATTTGCATTGTGGCAGAGCGACCGCAGGCAGTCGCAGGGTTCTGCCACTAGGTGGCATACAACAGGAGACCTGCTGCAGACGTGCCACCGAAAACATGGTTTTGGTGGGGGGAAGGCAACCATTAAGCGTCAGCAACCCTCGGTTACTGACACATGTTTTTAGTATGGCTGCTATGCGGCTAGTGATGGGTTGCCTTTCCTGGGACGGTCATAGCGTTGAGTGGGAGGCCATCCCCACGTTCCAGGCCAGGTTTTGTGCCAGTTCCTGGATGGCTATAAAAGCCCTTAGCCTGCAGGTGTTAAGGGGGGTGTGGCCTGCTACCTGGAAGTTGAAGCAGCAGAGCTGTAGGGATGCTCTTGCCCCAGAGGCTTGAGAGAAGCCAGGAACCAGTGGAGACTGGTAATAGTGTTTTGTGGGAGTCTGGATGCTAGGTCCAGACTACTGATAGTCAGGGTCTGGAACAGTGTGTAGTCAGTGGCCGGACAACCTGAGGATTTTTTTTATGGTTTGGTTATTGTATGTTCTTATGCCTCAATAAAGCTGGCTGAGGCCAAGTTTAAATTGGAATCCTGCAGTCGGAGTGCCTTCCGTTTAACCAAAGCAGTGATCTGTGAGCTAAAGGACACCCAGGACGAGCCAAGATGGTGTCCAGGCGCAAGTAAGGCATCACATATGGTGGAGGATGCGGGCATAAGTGGCACGGACTGGGCATAATTGGCGCTGTCCAAGCGTGAGTGTGGCACAGTTGAATTGGCGCAAGAGTAGCCCAGAAGAAACTGTGAGCTTGGTGGAGCAAGTGTTGCCTTTAAAGACAGAGAGAGAAACCTGCAAAGATACTGTGGGATTTGAGAAGCAGACTGCCTTTGTGAACAAGGGTCTGTTTATGCAGAAGGGGACACATCCCAGGATAGAGATTGTTACTGCTGCTTGAAAAGTTTTTTTTTTACGTGGAGGAGCTGCTGGCCCAGTTGGTGCAGGAAACCGCCTAGCAGCATTAGATGAACAAGCTGTGGGCCCAGCAGATAGCAGAGCAGCGGGAGTGCAATCTGAGGCTCCAGGCACAGCTGAATACCAAGAGAGAGGCTGTGTCACCAAGGGAGAACCCAGAGGATGATGGGAGAGCCCGACGTGCTGTACAAAGGGCAATGTGGAAGATGACCGCAGGGGAAGATGTGGAGGTCTTCCTTGCAGCGTTTGAGCAGGGGGCAGTAAGCGAGAGGCTATCACCTGAGCAATGGGCTGATGTCCTGACACCCTATCTGACCGGCAAGCCCCACAGGGTGTACTGCGACATGTCCCTGCAGGACACTAAAAACTACCCCAAACTAAAAGCGCAGACTCTATCATGTATGGGGTTAACCAGAACTGTTTGCGTACAAAAAGATGCAGAAGTAACAAGGTGGATGTCTGTTGCCGAGGGCAACCAACCTGATGACTGCATGAGGGGATGTCCTGTGGCCAGGAGGTCTTTTAGTCCAGGAAAGGCCGGGGCCGGATGCGGGGGCGCAGCCCTAGGGGTAGGCCCCACATGACCCGGCGCGTCTGCAGTGGCGTGAGGTCAGTGGGAGGAGTTACGCGCGCGGCAGGTGGGAGGGGCCGACATGCGAGGCCGCATCCCGTGCCGTGCGCCGGTTGTTAGTCAGGGCGGAGCAAAGCGCAAGGCAGTGGGAGGGGCCGGCATATAAGGCCGAGTCCCGCGCTGCGCGCTGGCAGTTAGTGGGGAGACATTAAAATCTGTCACCACAATGCACTTCACTGAGGTAAAAAAATGGCCAGTGTTGAGGCTGTGGAGGAAGCCTGCTGGCGCAGCTCAGGCAGGCAGCAGGGGAAACCCGAGGCCCCAGCCTGGCTTCATGACCAGGTACGGGGCGCACTGGGAGGGGGAGTTTTGGTGCCCGTGGCTGCTGCTGCGCGCGTCGCTGCCTCTCTGGGTGTGGGCCCTCCGGAGCGCCTCAGCCCTGAGGTAACCCCATGGGTCCGCGCACGCCGTAGGAGCCCCTCTCGGGACCCTCCAGGCCGGACCGCGCGTTATCGGGCGGTCCCGCGCGGCTCGGCCTGGGAGGAATCCAGTTAAGCGGGCGGACCAAGGCGGAGGCAGCAGGCGTTGCCCGGTCTGGGGGGCGTCAGCGGTGGCTCCTGTCGTCGAGACAGTGGATTCAGCGGCGGGGCCCTCTGGTAAAGATCCGGTCGGAGGGCCGCCAAGGGATCGCCGGGGGATGAGGATCGGAAACTTTGCAGCAATTAGTGGTGCGCGCTCTGGTCGTGGAGCTGAAGAATGGTGGTCGGCTGGTTCGGGTGGCGTGGATCCAGGACTTCGCTTTGGGGGTCCACTTGGGGGCCCTCCGACGAGGGAATCGGGTGAACGGCTTCGGTCGGAGGTCCATCTGGTCCGGAGTCGACGGCCTTCTGAGGTTGGCATGCGCGGAGGAGTCAGCACCGATCGAGAGCCCGGCGACCGTCTTCAGGGATCGGGCAGCGCGGCTGGCGGGAACACAGCTCCCGTGCAGCCGGGGTGAGTCGTCCTCTATGTGTTTTTTGTCACCGTCGGGTGTTCTCAGGGGGTTTCCCGGCAATAGAGGTAGCTCAGACGGGGGGGTGGGGGGGGGGGTTCCGACGTGGCAGGAGTTGGCGGGCAGTTTAAGGGATTTATTGGTTCGTTTTCAAGGATCGAGCGGGCCAGTGGGCCGTTCCTCTGGTATCGGCATGGGGTTCGGCGGTAAACTTTTTTGGGGGGGTCCGGCTACCCTCTCCGATGGGGGCTAGTGAGTTGGGAGGGGGTAGTACAAGGGAAAAGGGGGGGACTGTTTCGGTGCAGACCGAACAGGTTCCCTGGATAGGGTTCGTTTAGATGATAAAGCAAAAGGGGAAGTTTATGTATGTTTGAGGGTCCGTTAGGTGCACATTTAAAAAAGGAGGTTAAGGAAAAGATATGGCAAGACGAATACGTCGAGATCTTTTCCCTTCTCCCTCTTGAAAAATTTAATCTAGCAAAAGGGAAACGGGACGAAAGTAAAAAAGAGGAAGAGGAGAAAAGGAGGTGGCGGTTGATTCCGCAAACCTTCGCTAATTGGCTCCAGGCATTCGCCATTTTGGCGAGCGTCATTGGAGAAAAATCCCCGGAGAACTGTTCGGCATTGTTTTGCTACATGGACTCCAATAGGGGAAGCTCGGGAGAGTTTATGGGGGTCAGGCGTGGCTCCGCTACGACGAGCAATTTCGTCAGCGGAAAGCGGTGCGTCCTTCAATCCGGTGGGATCATAAGGACATCGGGTTATGGTTGCGGGTTATGGCACCCACGCATTATGGTCAGCCCTTTCAGGGAGGACCTGGTAGCTCCAGGCAGCAGGGGGGTACCGGGTCGTTTGGGGGCGGTTCCCAAGGGGGATTTAAGGCCGGTATCTGCTGGCAATTTAATGACAACCAGTGTCGATGTGGGACAGGCTGCCGTTTTAAACATGTCTGCTCCGTGTGCAGTGCAGCATCCCATGGGTCGTCACGGTGTATGCGAAAGGGGAGGGGAAGAGGAGCCAGTGCTTCTCAGGGGAGTGACGCCGGTGAACATCCTCGCGATGGGACCATATCTAAATAGGTACCCTGATCGGGCGGCGGCGGCGTTATTGGAGAAGGGGTTTAGCGGGGGTTTTTTCTGATCCCGTCGCCTACTCATGTAGTCCCCTTTTCTCCCAAAGAATTTAAGGTCGGCACGGTTACACATGGGGGGGTTTTGTGGATAAGTTGGCTAAGGAGGTTGGCAACGGGTAGAATGGCAGGCCCATTTTGGATCCTTGCCGAATTCCTGATCTGGTTGTTTTTCTACTTTGGGAGTGGTCCCTAAGAAAGAACCCAACAAATTTGGCTGATTCATCATCTGTCATTTCCTAAAGGGTTATCTGTGAACGACGGTATTGACCCCGAACTCTGTTCGGTGGTCTATACTTCCTTTGACGCAGCTCTTCGCTGGTTAGGAAGGTATGGCCGTGGGGGCGCTCATGGCAAAGACGGATTTTCGAATCCGCCTTTCGGCTGTTGCGGTGCATCCGGATAGTGTGCGGCTATTAGGGTTTGTTTTTGGGAAGGGGGGTTTTATGTGGATCGGTGTTTGCCGATGGGATGTTCAAATATCATGTTTCTACTTTGAAAGCATTTAGTACCTTTTTTGGAAAGTGGGTGGTAAGGGACGTGTCCGGGGTTACCCCGGTTTTCCACTAACTTGGATGACTTTTTATGCATTGGCCCAGCGGACTCAGAGGTATGCGGGTCGCTGTTGGCATCGATGCAATGGGTAGCGGGGCATTTCGGGGTTCCATTGGCCCCGGAGAAAACCGAGGGCCCTACTACGGCTATTAATTTTTTGGGCATTAGGATTGATTCCTTGCTCAGGGAAATTTGTAGCCTGCCAGAGGACAAGTTGGAGGTTTGAGGCGGGAGATAGGGAAAAATCAGGGGGAAGCAAGAAGGTAATGCTTAGGGCCCTACAGTCCCTTTTGGGCAAGCTGAATTTTGGCCTGTCGCATTATGCCCATGGGGAGGGTATTTTGTTTCTAGGGCGGTTGGCGGGGGCTACGGCGGGGGTTAAGGCCCTCACCATTTTATCGGGTGTCCGGAAGGATGAAGCAGGATCTGGGGTTTGGTATTGTTTCTGGAAACGTTTAAACGGGCGGTCGATTATTATGGATCGGGCGGTCTCCAATGCCGATGTGGACGTCTTTACTGAGCGGCAGGGAGTGTGGGATTCGGGTTTTAAACTGCCAGGGTGAGTGGTGTTGCGAGACGTTGGGCCCGGGGTCTTGGGTGCAGGGGGGCTGGTCAGGAACCTGACCCTGTTGGAGCTGTTCCCGATAGTAATGGCAGTGGAAATTTGGGGTGAGCAGTTCAGGGACAGGAAGATTCTTTTTTAATTGCGAATAACATGAGTGTAGTGCAGGCGATTAATTCTGTATGGGCCCTCTTCTCCTCTGTTCTTTTTTTACTGCGGCGGCTAGTATTGAGATGTCTGGAGCTGAATATGTGGGTGGGGGCCCGGCCCGCACGTTCCAGGGGTAAAAAAAATGATTTGGCCGATGTTTTATTCTCGTTTCCAGTTGGAGCGCTTTCGGGAAACTGGCTCCGGAGGCGGCGGAAGTGGGAGTGGTGTGCCCCGCGGAACTTTGGACCTTGGTCTCGTTTCCCGCAAAACCGGGTTTTGGTCCCGAGCGTCATTAGGCAAAGAGGAACCGGGGAAATGCTTACGCCGCATCGTGGGCGCTTTGGGAACGTTTGGTTGGAGGTAGTGGGTCTCTTCTACGCCCAGGGAGACTGGCGGCGGCGCTTTTTAGCTGCAATGGGCATGCAGCTAATGAAGGATGGTCGGTATCCAAGGTGTCGCGCTTTATATCGGCCCTAGCATTTGGTTTTAAGGCTCGAGGCCTTACGGATGTGACAAAGTCATTTGGGGTTCAACAGGCGTTGAAAGGTTATAGACGGGGATCTTCACAAGGGGATAGGCGTCGTCCGGTTGTGTTTCAGCTGTTAGAAAAACTTGGGCAGAAGCTGTCGGATATCTGTTCATCAGGTTTTGAGGTCTCGTTGTTTCGCCTCGCGTTTTCTTTGGCCTTTTTCGGGGCGTTCAGGATTGGAGAACTCATCTGTCCCAAATAAAAAAATTGGCTGGAAAGGTCTGTTTCTTAAAAGGATGTTGATTTGCTTAATGGAGTCTTCAAGTTCGTATCCGTAGGTCAAAGACTGATCAGACGGGCCGAGGGAAGTTGGTGCGGCTGGGAGCAGTCGGAGGGGCCCTCATGTGCCCGGTGGATTGTTTTAAAATTTTTATGAGGCAACGTGGGGGGGCACCCGGCCCTTTGCTGGTTCATGCGGACGGGAGTTTCCTATCCCGGTTCCAGTTTACAGCGTTGTTTCGACGCTGCTTGGGAGATTTGGGGCTGGATCCGACGCAATTTGCGCCGCACTCCTTTCGGATGGGTGGTGCCACGGAAGCGGCAAGTGTGGGGGTGGCCGCGGCGGCGGTGCGAAAGATAGGCCGATGGGAATCCGAGCGTTACCGGTTATATATTCGTCCTCACCTGGTTCAGTGGTAATGAAACCCTCCTCCGGAGGGAGATTTGTTTGGGAATAAGGAACGCAATTAGTGGGGGGCAGTGTTTAGCTTCTGCTTACGGAATATGTTGCTGTTCTGTATTAATTTTCATTACAGGGAGTTTCCTGGTTTGGATCTACGGACATTCATTCGTGCATTGGGGTGCTCAGAGAGCGGCACTGCGGATGAGTGGTCGTCAGCGTGCTATCCCGGAAGAGGTCGCAACTTTATGATGGATTGGCAAGCGTGGGATGGTCTGGAGTCAAGTCCTGTCAGACTTTCAATGTCTAGTGGGCTGGGATCGGCCACCCGATATTGTGGTCTTCCACATTGGGGGTAACGATTTTTGGAATGCGTCCATTGCGGGAGCTGATCAGGGAAGGCATGATTTGTGCTTGTGGGGCATGGATTTGTTGGGGGGATTGTTGGGGTCCATGTACCCAGGTTGACGGGGATGGGTAGTGGTCAGATATAGTTTGCCTAGGCGGGGGTGGAGGCATGCGGAATCTCTCCCGGGCATTTAAACCGGGCGAGAATCAAGGTGAACAGGGGTTTTTGCTTCCTTTCGTGGTTAGGAATGGGGGTTTTTATGGTTGCGGGATAGGGAGTTAGAGCCAGGGGGAAGGAGATTTTTGGCGTCAGGATGGTGTTCACCTTAACGCCATCGGCCTGGATTTTGGTTACTAGGCCTTCGTGATGGAATTGAGGGGGAGCCTTGGGTCTGGTTTTTGGGTGGGGCGTCGCGCTCGTAAGGGTGTCACGCGCACTAGCTGTGGGCGGGTTTTTGGGGGGTCCTTGGAGGTGGTTAAAAATTTAAAATGGGGGAGTCAGGCTCCGCTTGGCTCCCAGTGGTTGAGTGACCAGGCTGGCGAAGGTTGGGGCTCCACAGGGCAGAGGCCTTGGGAGCACAAGAATGGTTAGCCGCCAGAGGTGGCTTTTGGTGCCCTGAAACCGGGGGTTGACGGTTGGGGGCAATGGCTGAGAGAGAAGGAGGAGGAATTTCGCCAGACCATGGTTGGTTGGAAAATCATAGCTCCAAGGACCTCAGCCCCAAGTTTAGTTAGGGATAGTGTCAGATAGGTTTTGGGGAAGGGATAATGGAAAATGGGTATTTCAGAGTTCTTCAATACCCATTGTCTGTAAGGTATTTTGTTACTTGTTTGTGTAATAAAATGGCTGCTGTGGCCAGTTTATCCAACCCATGTCTCAGTGTCTTCTTTGAAAAGGGAAGTCAAGTGGGTGTGGGTACTTTGGTCATGGATAGCCATAGATAGGCGCTGCCTAGGGTCAAGCGTGTGTCCACCTCTGGAGAGGCTGAGTTGCAGAGGGACCTGCGTGCTGCCGTTGCCACGGACAACCACACTCGTCAGCAGGAGCCTGCTACCACCGTCTAGCGGAGGGAGCTGTGTTGGAGGTGCCATAGAGCATAGGGCTGTGCTCCTGACTGCCCTATCAGAAAGAGGCCAGAGAGATTTCAGTTAAAAGCCTGGGAGTTCCAGGTGGGTGCAGCCCCACCCATGGCTGACATGGACAGTCAGCAGGACAGGTCCAGACTGAACCCAGACATCATACCTGGTAAGACTGTTTCTGTTATTTATGAAACGGGGTTTGAGACTGTCTATCATGTCCCGGATGTGTGTGGTTACCAGACTGTGAAAAATGGACTTGTAAAGTCTAATGGACTCAGTATATTACCTGCTGTGTTGCCTGGGGGAGTTGACAATTCCAATGTTACTTCCTGTGGTTTTAATTGCTGTGCCTATTACAAATTTCTACTAATGGTTAAACTTATAAGTTGTAAATCATAGCTTGTCACACAGGGCTGAGCAGGGCTATGTTAGCTGTAGCACAAAGTTAGCCCCAGTTACTGTGGACCTGTGTGAACAAGCAACCAGAGGTGGTGCAGCTATTGCAGTAGTGGAAAGCAGCTCAGGTCTGCCCCTGGAGGTCATGGCTATCAAAGCTATGGGTGAAGTAGATGCAGTGTGTTTAAAAAAAGCTGCTAAAGACACTTCAGCCCGTGCAGCAGAGTGGATTAACTCTAGTGTGACCCTAGAGGTCATAGGGGAGTGCAGCCCAAGTAGCACAGGTGACGTGTGTCCTGGGATGGATAGCCAGCAGTTATGTTCTGGTCCTGTTGGTCCCAGAGAGATGGTTGCATATTTTAATGGGAACTCTGCAAGTGTGTTGCCTGAAAAGGAAAAGGCAAACTCTGAATGTGAGTGCTCTGCTGCTGTGTATGAGGAGACTGTGAGTGTGATTGTGCCAGTTATTGTCCATGAAGACAAAACACTCTGCGAAGAGTCTCCATTTCAATGGTGGAGTGGACGCTGTAGTGTGTCAATGCTACAGTGTAAGGATGGTGATTATTTGGATGGGAGCATACATGCCATCTCTCCCGCTTTTGGCAGGGGGGTCCCGCTAATGGGGGTCCGCTACTCTGGCGCCGTCGGGCAGCTCCTACAGGCGGGTGAAGCGGCCGCAGCGGCCGCTCACCCGCCCGGCGAGTGTCACTGACCTGTGTGGCCGCAGCCGCACAGTCAGTCAGCAGTACAGGGAGAAGGCAGGAGGGATCGTTCCCCTCCTCCCTTCTCCCCCTGTATGTACAGCGCTGGTGAGCGCTGTACATACAGGTCAGTGTCACAGTGGGAGTGACGCGCGGCTGCACTCACTCCCCTGCGACGCTGAGACTACTCAGTCGGCGGGGGATGTCGGGAGTGCAGGAGCTGGTGAGGTAAGTGGCTTTTATTATTTTATTTTTATTAGTTATAGGGGGGCTCTACCTGGCTGCAATGGGGGGGGGGGTGTCTACCTGGCAACAGAGGGGGGGGCTACTGCTACAATGGGGGGGCACTACCCGGCAACAGAGGGGGGACTACCTGGAACAGAGGGGGCATACTGGCTACAATGTGGGGGATCTACCTGGCAACAGAGGGGGCACTACCCTGCAACAGAGGGGGCTCTACCTGGCTACAATGGGGGGGTTACCTGGCAACAGAGGGGACCTACTGGCTAATGGGGGGGTCTACCTGGCAACAGAGGGGGCACTACTGGCTACAATGGGGGGTCTTTCCTGGGAACAGAGGGGAACTACCTGGCTAAATGGGGGGGCATACCTGGCTACATGGGGCCCCTACTGGCTAACAATGGGGGCATCTACCTGGTTAACAAAGGGGCATACTGGCTAACAAAGGGGGCACTACCGGTAACAAAGGGGAACTACCTGGCAACAAGAGCATCCGCAACAAAAGGGGGATCTACCTGGAACAAAGGGGGCATCATGGCTAACAAAGGGGGCATATACCTGGCTAACAAAGGGGGCATCTACCTGGCTAACAAAGTGGAGCATCTACCTGGCTACAAATTTTTGGGTCTACTGGTACAGAGCGGGCTTACCTGGCTAAAAGAGGGTGCATCTACCTGGCTACAGAGGGGGAATCTACTGGCTACAAGGGGGCATCTACCTGGCTACAAGGGGGCATCTACTTGGCTACAAGAGGGCATCTACCTGCCTGTAAGGGGCACTACCGGGTTATGGGGGGGGGGCTACACCCGGGCTATAAGGGCATCGTCCTGGCTTTCTTCCAAAGCCGTTATGCAGGGCGGTGGGGTGGGTGTGGGTTTTTGAAGGGGCGTTGCTCTGGGCGCCGCCCTCTACAATCTCCTGCTTTTTCAGTTTCAAAAGTTGGCAACTATGGATGGGAGTGATGCAAAAACCTGTGTAAAGAAAACGTGTGCCAAGGCAGATTTTGTGTGCAGCCCTAATCCGTGTATTACAGAGAAGGGGATCTGTGATCTGGATTGTGACACTGCAGGGAATGAAGAGATATGTCATGCTGGGATCTGTGGTGCAGTGGAGGTCACATGCTCCAATGGTTGCTGTGTTTTCAGTAGTTTTTACTGCAGTGGTCACAAGGATTGCAGTAATGGTAGTGACAGGAAAAGTGAGCTGCTATACCCAGGAAAAAGGAGTGTTTGCTCAGGTGCTAGTGAAGGGCAGGTGAGAGTATTTGAATCCTCAGATGGTAAGGCAGTGCCTGCTTTTTAGACGGTTGATAAATTTTCCCTAAAAGCTATGGAGGACAATATTACCAGTATCACAGAGGTGTTAGGTCCGGTGGTTTATGGCGACTTACAGGTGGGTGCTATTAGCAGCCAGATGTCTGCTGCCCCTATTGTTAAAAATGTTTCTGCCAGTGACTCCAGTGCACAATGTGAAATGGATGGTGTGCAAGATAAGTAGTGACCCTGATAGAGGTTGAGCGTTCTCCCTTAGAGACGGTTACAGAGGATGTGAAGGAAAAATTGCCACACATTGCTGCAGAAGGTGTGCTGCTAAACAGAGCCAGTAAACGGAGGTGTGAACACGGGAATGTGTTCTCTGATGCTGGTGAGGTGGTCAGTGAAGACCAGAAGACTCATGACAAAGAGAAGTTTGGGTCTAATTATAATCCTGTAGACAAAGAAGTAGCAGGTTGGGGCTCAGGTGCGCCCCAAGAGGCCAGGGTGTATAGCGAACCTGATACGTGGGCTGTCATTACAGCTTCTGATGACAAGAGTGTGAATGTGATGGTGATTGAACCTGGTAGCATGCATATGTGCAACAGTGAGTCTGATTGTCCTACCGCCCTGTGTGAACTGGGTGGTTTAAAAGAGATGCCTGATTCAGAATCTGGGCATGCTCCTATGGTGACTGTTACTGGAGATGGTGAGAAAATATCTCCATCCATTACTGTAAGTCTGAACAGAACCAGTGAGTGGGGTGCACAGGGGAGGTGTGTCACCGTAAGTGCACACTGGGAGTGTAGAGCATGATCAGGAAAGGGTAAATAGTGAATGTGGTTAGCCTGAGGTCATATGTGAGTTGACAGGGGTTAAGTCAGTAAACATGTCCCCACATAGTAATGCAGGAATAGTGTACTTCGGGATGGAGGAGTGTGTAAACAATGTACATGGGCATGGTGTTGACTCTGGTGGGTTAGGTGTGTTTAATAGTGGGCCAGATGCAGGAGGGATCCTGACGGATGCCGAGAGTTCTTCTGTGGTGACAGGTGTAGAAGATATTGAGGATGTGTCTCCAAGTTGTGATGCAGAAAGTGGGCTGCTAGACACCACAGAGATGGGTGTAGGTTTAAACCCTCATGAAGGACAGGGGAGGATGAAGGAATCCTCAGACCCTAGTGATGTGTATGGTAATGTAATGGGGACTCCATACAAATGGAGATGGTCAGTAAGATAGACCATGTTCCCTTTGAGAAGTTGCAGGTCGGTGTCCCAAGGCAAGAAGAGGGTCAAAACGCTATAGTTGAGAGGACCAGTGTAGGATGTCTGGACAGTATGAGTGTTTAACACCCAGTGTAGGTGACCTTGGGTTGGTGGTAGATACTGCACATGATATCCATGAGATCCAATGTGATGATGTCTGCGAGGTTGTAGAGCCTGGGTGCTGTATGCCTGCTGTAGAGGAAGGTAAACCAGCTGAGATGGTAAACCAAGGTCAAATACTTGCTACCAACGGGGATACCCATGTGATAGAAGGTGAAACACATGGCCCATACTTTGCCCATGTTTGGATAAGTGAAGGTTGTGAACCCTCAGCGGAGCTTCATGGGCCAATGACAGTAAACGATTTAGTTGAGTCAGAAAACAGTTAGTACTTACCAGGAGTCTGGTGATGGCGGAAAATATAGGCTTTACTGTGGTCCTGCAGATTCTGAGCTACTGGAGAGTGGAAAAAACATTGATAACAAGGTTGGGGAAATGTCCCATGGTTATGGTGAGTGCACTGGCTGGGTTTGGTTAGCATCAGATGTAAGGGAGTTGTTGCCTTTAGTGACAAGTACCCAGGAGAAAGTAGTAAACCTGGTTGGTATGTATGACTTTGGTGCTGTGCAGTCAAAAATGGGAAACCACATTGCAGATGACAGCAGAGAAACAAATGGAAAAGATCTGCATGTTGGTGGGTAGAAAGAACTTCTGCAGGCTGTGAAATCTGGAGTATAGTTCCCCTTAGAGTATGGTTACCTCCCACGGAAATATATAGAGTTCTGACTTAAGTAAAGTCATAGCCCAAAGTAGGAGCTTTAACCCAGGAGGGAGGTTTTTGCAGGGTGAGAAAGACCTACGGCCTTTATCAAAGGGGGGGGATATGTGGCAGAGTGACTGCAGGCAGTAACAGGGTTCTGCCACTAGGTGGCACACAGCAGGAGACCTGCTGCAGACGTGCCACCGAAAACCTGGTTTCGGTGGGGGAAGGCAACCATTTAGCATCAGTTGTTAGTATGGCTGCTATGCGGCTAGTGATGGGTTGCCTTTCCCGGGATGGTCATAGCCTTTGGTGGGAGGCCGTCCTCACCTTCCAGGCCAGGTTTTGTGCCAGTTCCTGGATGGCTATTAAGGCCCTTAGCCTGCAGGTGTTAAGGGGGGTGTGGCCTGCTACCTGGAAGTTGGAGCAGCAGAGCTGGGGGGAAGCTCTTGCCCCAGAGGCTTGAGACAAGCCAGGAACCAGTGGAGACTGGTAAAGGTGTTTTGTGGGAGTCTGGATGCTAGGTCCAGACTACTGACAGTCAGGGTCTGGCACAGTGTGTAGTGCCGGCCTGAGGATTTTGTTTATGTTTTGGATTATTGTATGTTTTTATGCCTCAATAAAGCTGGCTGAGGTCAAGTTTAAACTGGAATCCTGCAGTCGGAGTGCCATCCGTTTAACCAAAGCGGATACTGGGAATAGATTTTGGAATAAGGCATACTTGTTGAGGGCCACTGGCATATTTCACTGTGATCATCATGGACACATACACACTAGATGACATGCAGTGTGTACTAAAAATACAATGATGTTTCCTATAGCCTTGTCTTTTTGACTTGCTTCACGTCATTTCCCTTATGTTCATAAAATGTTTATTATCTTTCTCTTCTGAACAATACGATTATTACAAGACAAACTGTCACGGGCAATTTTATTAAGAAGTAGCTAAAATTAGGTTTTGTACACACAGTATATTGGTTAATATGGAAATAACAATTTCTAGGTATTATTTAAAGAGTAATAAAATGTAAAACAAAACAAAAAAGCCAATTAAACTTAAAGGGCAAGTTAACTACCAGGACACATTATCTAAATAACTTAATGCTTCCCCTATTTTATGCTGAATAGTGCTGAGGATACAGCTGTGTTTCTTTACACAGCCAAGTCCATGTATGCAGCTCTCAGGACACTCTGCATACATAGATATCAATGTACACAGCTTGTCTACAGAACCATATACTGTACATAGACACGGCTAGGTAAACAAACAGATAGGAACATTGCTAAGTTCAAAAGTTGGACTTGGGAGAACATGGAGTGTATTTCCAGTAATCTGTAAAAGTAACAATCTTCATATGCGTGATCGGCTCTGCAATAAAATTACTATAGTTTTTTTTTCTTTTTTTTAGAGGTTGTCCAGTTTTTTTTTTTTAGTTAATTAAGCTCATAATGAACTAACTAGTGTTTAATGAAATTTTTTAATTTATATGTATTTAGCATTTTGACATTATTTACAGTATTATTACTATGGCATTAGGTGACGACTTTCCGTTTGGAACAATAAAAATTATTTGTATTGAAACAGCACAGAAAAAATCCAAAAAGATCAAAAAATCCTCTTCATGCAACAGTATGTCCCAATGGTGAAACAGTACTTACTCACCAAACACATAAGGACTCAGCAAACACCTAATTTGAGGGACGGCAGCATTTCAAAAATAGAATGCGTTTATTTCATGTAAATATCATACAAAAAGACAGTGTAAAGTTTCTGCCCAAAAAGAGTGTCCTTTGTCACACTTTTTGGGCTAAAACATTGCATTGTCTTTTTGTATTTTTTTTTGGGCAGTATTTTAGCGCGTTTAACATGCTGGAAAACGGTCCAAAATCAGCCTCCCCCTAAAATATTCCTTCGCTGAATATAATGTAAAATACGCCTTGTCGTTAGAAGCATATTTCACAAGTTTATTTGTGAGCCTTTTTTTGGACGCAATTATGGATGTAAAAATAAGTGATATGTCAATTCTTGAGGTAGTCTTCGCTCATAAAATCCCCATAGGAAACAATGTGGATAGGATTTTTCAAAATATGCTTCATCATACACCTCTAATCAGTTTTTTGAAGCAGAGTTGGAAGCGTAAATTTACACATCAAAAAATGCCATGTGAACATACCCTAAGGGCCACATATAAGAAACAGTTTTGGTCTAAAACTCACTTTTTTGCCTATAGGTTTCTATGGGGAAAAAAGTGAGTTTTAGACCAAAAAAGTTTTATACATGTGGCCATAAGTGTCTTTTTTAGGGCATAGTAAGTGAAATTTTTTGGCAGCTACTATTTGTAGATTGTTCTGAATCTCTGTGTGACATTTGACACTGTAGAAAAAACAGCGCCTCCTCATTATGCTTTATCCTATTGTTCCTGAGGATATTGTTCTCATTTGGTATTTTTCCTACTTCAAATCAAAGAAAAAGGCTATAATTACTGCTATGGAGGCAGGTCAAAAATCCATTCCCAGCAGAATCCAAAAATGTCCCAATGCTACATGAGGGAAGTTACACAGGTGCAAAATCCTGATAGCCACTCACACACCTACTGCACATGAATGTAGCCGTCAGGCTCTGTTTTCTGTCTATCCACTACACATATACAGGTAGCCTTTGTCAGTCAATAAATTGGTAGTCCATTCACTATAGAATATAATATAAACTTACCACTGTTACCCACAAAGCTCTCCATTTTTTGCAACCCCCTACATCTCCTCCCTCATATCTTTACCACCCTAACACTGTATTTGTCTAGAATATAGAAACTTGCAAAAGCAGATTAATTTCCAAGATCAATTCCCAACATTTTAAGCATGTCTTGACATGTTGTTTTAGGAAGGCTAACCACATTGTTGCATCAGTCTTCTTCCTTTACCAGCTGTCTCAAACTGTTGTCCTCCAGCTGTTGGGAAACTACAACTCCCATCATGACCACTGTTACAGATTATATAAATGCATGATGGGAGTTGTAGTTTCCCAACCGCTGGAGGGCCACAGTTTGAGACCCCTAGGCTATGAACATTGTTATATCAGTCTTCTTCTTTCACTGAGTAGTATCAGGCTCAGACTGGCCAACAGGGAAGCTGGGAACATTGGGTCCCTGGACATGGTGGGACTCTGGGCATGGTAGGTCTCTGGGTAGAGCTGGCCCAGAGCTACTTTTCAGGGAGAAAGGTATAGAAAGAAATGGAAAAATCAAGAGCGGACTACAAGAGTCACGTGCAGTATGTATACTAGCTCTAGTATTGGCCCCAAGAATCGACCCCACCCCAGGCACCCCAGCCTGACACTGAACAGTATTCTTCATACGCTGAAGCACTTAATATCTGTATATACACAGATACTGGCTGGGTGACTGGCTTATCTATCTTTATGTGCACTTCCCTATTTAGTATAAAGGTGGCTGAATATTGTACAAATTAAGCATTTTTAACATTTGTGCTACACTATTTCTACATAGATTGTAAACTTTTGCAAGTAGGAGCCTCACACCTCTTGTCTGAATTGTTAATTAGCTTGCTACTCTGTGTTGCCTGATTCTGTACGTATAGAATATGCAGAATCTGTTGACACTATGTACATCAAGTTTATTATTATAATTTTTATGGGTAATACATTATTTTGAAAATGTCATTTAAACATCTTTCTTATTACTGTTGCTTGCATCTGATTTTTTAAGTCTAATTCTTAATTTTTTTACTACTTAGAATGATAATATACAGTATCTCACAAAAGTGATTACACCCTCACAGGTGGGCAGACACAGCCCTGGCTGCAAATGATGCTGACCACCCATTGACTTTATACAGTGCCAAAAATGCCAAGGAAAAATTTGATCAAAAAGATAAATGTTATTAATGTAAATACAGAAAAAAGACAAAAAAATATGTAATCAAAAACAGATAAGCATATATAAATATGCAAAATGTGGAAAAAACCTCAAAAGGGTTTTTAGTATGCAAAAAAAATTATAATATCACACCAAAAAGTAAAGATTGAGAAAAATAATAAAATGTAGAAACTCAAAAGGGGATATACAGGTGATTAAAAAGAAAACATAATATAAGCAAAATAATCAAATAAGCCCATAACAATACCCTACACATGACAACTATATTTAAATAAAAGTGAAGCTACAAAACCAAAGTTGAGGTGCAGAACCCAATGCACTTTTACCACCGGTTCTCGGGGGGTTTAGAAATATCAGGTTTATACCTGCCAACAAAATGGAACAAGTTTTGAATTTTTGGTTTAAAGGGTCCAAATTTCCCACCCTCATTTTTGAATATGGATACCTAGTTTTGTAGATCAATCACCTTACTTTTTCATACATCAATTTGATTTAAAAAATTATCAATCTTAGTTGCGTTTCTTGTCATCTAATGCATATTTGCCCCTAAAGATCAAAAGTTCAAATTTTTTTTTTTTTTTAGTATTTTGAAACCATCTTTGGCTTTAACACTGCGAATCCTTCTGGCATGCTTTTGATCAGGTTTTTAAGAGTCTAACTGTTCTGATCACAGGGCATTCTATATGTCCCCAATTTTTTGGGGGATACTGGTGATCATTGGGAGAAACGCATTTCTTCAACCTTTCCCACAAATTTTTTAGTTTTAGGTTGGGGGGCGTGGGGGTCAATACGCAACTCACTTATTGTCTTGAACCCTTTCTCATCAATTTTAGGAAGTTCGGTCATTTTCCCTGGAACACATGTGCCCTTTATACCCAATATCAGTTAGAAGTAACTCATCTTGTAGGGTACTCAACATAGCTCAGCATTGAGGTCACCACGATTGGTCAAGATCCCAAAGTTGGTTTTAAACAACCCCCTGCACAGGCTTTCCCTACCAAACTTGACATTCCCTTTAATTCTTTAAACCCTTAGCCCCCTTTTTCCCTTGATTGTTCCAGACACATTTGTACCCACTAAAGCACACTCTATTAACTTTCATCTCATCGCTTCAAACCATTTTCCAAACTTCTACTGTCAACTTTTTATACTTTTTTGTAAATGTGAGCTGACGCTTCTTATGATGATTTTGAAGTTAAGGTTTCTTCACCTTTTTTTGGGCCTCCATTCGAGACCTGTGTAGTGCATGTCACACTCTGCTTGCATGGATGTCTGTGATCTCAATATTACACAGTATACGAGCCACCTCTACCTCTGTGTTTGTCATGCTGGAATGGATAGACCTTGTGATCTGGATGATGCAGTTTGGTAATTTTCTGGCCTAGAGACCGCTATCGATGAGCTGGATGATGCGGTTTCTCTTTATGGCTGCTCCTCAATTCGAACCAGTGACCATTTGCTTTGGAACCTAATAACACACTGAGCTATTAGAGAATGTGATAACAGGTTGTAATTTGTAGTATATAAGAAGAAAAAGATTGTTTTACCACTGGGAGCAAAACAGTAACAATGCAGTTACATGACAAGTACAACATAAAAAGCATGGCTAAATATTTCGGTCAACGTTATGATAAGATGCCAAATGATTGTCTAAAAATGAGATTCTCATGGAAAAGCAGTATGGTAAATATAACCTGAATCGGGGGTCATTTCGGGCCCTTATTTTTAAAAAGAGGCCCAAATTTTTAAAGTAAAAAAAGAACAAGAATTAAAACCGACCTATACCATGCATCACAGAGACTTTCTATTGATTGACATTGCTTTTCCCCCACATTCACGGGTAGGATATCTGCACGACTATCAAAACAAAAACTTGCTGTTGTTTTCCCCCTTTAAAATATTATCTTGGTATGATAGACTAAACACACCTCACCTTTGTCCCCTTTTCCCGCGTGTTTTTTGACACGCTCCACTTTTTTTCCCCTTGTTTCCTTCCCCCCCCATCCTTGTTAATTAGCTGTTCGCCCCCTCCCTCTTGTTGCCATGTAGAGATGGGTTTTAATTCAAAAAAAAACCCAAATGGTCAACCTCCGGGCACTGGGCCATTTTTCAAAGGGGAGTACAAGAACAAGAAAAAAAAGGGAATTAAAACCAAATAAAAAAAGGGAAATTCAAAAGGGTAACAGCTTTTATCTTTTCCTTCCCCTTACTCCCACCAACTGCCACACTCATTCCCATGTTTTTCTGGCCCTCTTAACCAAAAACCACCATTTCCAAAAATAATTGCCTTTCCCCAAACCCATCTGCTGGGCAAAAGCTCTTTTTTCCCCCCCTTACTTACCCTCCACGTCTCTGCCACAACCTTTTTCCCCCAACAATCCCTTTCCTCATAAACAGACCCAACCACTTATGCTATCAAACTCCATCTTTTTTTCCCTCCTCTCCTCCAGCGGGGGGGACATATCCCCTAACCCAGGCCCCCCACAGAATCCCAAAATTGTATCCGGCGCTAACAGCCCCTGTTTCACAAATTTTTTTTTAAACCCCGCAAATTTGAAACCTTTTCCCTTTGGGCCCCTTTTTTTTCCCCTTTTCTCTCTCTGGAGCTCTCTGGAATGCAGGTCTTATCCCAAAAAATTTTCCCCTACTACTGCCCTTTTTTTATCACATAACTTATCCTTCCTTGGTTACGGAAACCGGGTGATGCCCTCTACACAGTCCCTGCTGCCCCCCTTTGGTGGTCTCCATTTACGCATGTCCCGCCTGGAAACAACATGGGGGGGTGTTTTGGCCTTTTCTCCTGCAGCCCAAACCTTTTCCCTTTCCCCCCTTTCCCCCCACTACCTTCCCAACCTCCCCCCCTTTGAGGGCACATGTCCGCCACCCCCCCTCCAATCTCCAGGGGTGGTCTCACCCCCCACCGGGCCCGCCCCGCCTTCCTTTGACCACTGCCTCCTGGCTTCCCCCATTCTTTCCACCGACACCCCCCACATCATAAGGGGAACTTTAACCTCCCCATCGCACACCCAACCCCAACCCACAAATCCTTCCTTCGGCCCTCCCATGGACCTCGAGCCACTCAAAAGACGAACACTTTGGACCTTTCCCCCACCCCCCTCTGCCCCCCTATTGATTTCTCCAACTCAAACCCTAAAATCCCCCCCAAACCTACTTCCTTTCCCCCAAATCTCCCCCCCCCTGCCCTCCTGTCTCACATTTGGGCCCCCCCCCCCCCCCCGCGGGAACCTACAAAACCTTAACCCTCACCCACCTCTGAACTCTTTTGCCCCTCTCTTACCATATCTTTGTTTTGAGACCTGAAAAAACCACTGTTTATACAACCACACAATCCCCCTCCATCTTGCCCGGTGCCCCCTTTACCACAACAAAACCGACAAAAAAACAGACAACCCGGGGGACACAGAATCCCCAAAAGGCGAGTTTCCGAATTTTGAACGCCGCTGGAAGAAAACCCCCCCAACCACCTAATTTTCCTCATACAAACATTCATCCCCCTTTTTTAAACTGCATCGCCCCCAGCCCCAAAAGAATGACTTCACACTACATACCCCCTGTCTCACAACCCCCAAAAACTTTTCAAAACCTTCAAAATTTTCTTCTCCATCCCCGTACCCTTTCCCTTCCCCCCCCTCCTTTTATCAGAGACTTTTCATTTTACTTCCCTTTAAAATCAAACCCGATCAGAGAAAGCTCAACCCACTGTCCCCCCGCCCACATCCGCCTGCACAGTCTGCGCCCAGCTCCCCTATCCCCACAGTTCCCACACCAGCACCTTGAAATTCTCCCCCAAATTGCTTCTTCACTACCCATGACAAGCTCTCCTCTTTACCTCCAAAACCAACCTCACACCTTTTAACCCTTTACCCACTCCCATCCACCCCATCCCCGACCTCACCTTTTATACTCCAGCTATACCCCTCTCTTCAACCTATCACAACCTCTGGGATCTTCCCTTTATCATTTAAACATGCTACCATCACCCCCCCTCCTTAAGAAATACTCCGACCCCCCTCCTCTGTCCAACATCACCCCCTTACTGCTTCCATTTGCTTCTAAACTCCTCGAACAAAACATCTTCTTCAACTGTCCTCCTATCTGTCCTCCCAAATCTCTTTTTGACCCCCTGCAAACTTGTTTCCGTTCCCCCACTCTAAAAACCCCCCTAACCAAGGTCACCCAACACCTATAACTTAAAACCCACGTCCTACCTATCCTTTCCTCCTAACTTATCCTCTGCTATGACACGTCGATCATTCCTCCTCCACACATCCCTCATTCCCCACCACGGACTCGGCCCCTTTTGGATTTCCCGTACCCACATAAACATTCAGTGTCTCTCACTCTCGCACCCCTCCTCCCCTCCCTCTCTCGTTGGGGTCCTCAGGGGGCAGTCCCCAGGTCCTTATTTTTTTATCTACACTCTTGGTCTGGGTCAGCTATAGCACACAAGGCTTTCAAAAAAACCCCCCTGTATGCTGAGACACCCCAATTTTCATCCCGGCCCAACATCAACTCTTTCTTCCCAAGTCCCAGATTGTCTGCGTCCCTATCCCCTTCTTCTTTCCCCCCGGGCTCCCCAAAAAATTTAAAGTAGAGAAAACTGAATTCATTTCTTTACCTTTCAAATCCATCTTCCACCTATTTCATATAGTCAATGGCTCTACCCTCACCGGTCCCCGCAAAATCCCCTGCCTTGGGGTAACATTGACCCTCTTTGTTTCAAAACCCCCCCCAAAACCTCCCCCTGCCCCCGCCTCCCCCTAAAAATATTTCATGAAACCCTCATTCCAAAAAAAAAAAAAAAGAAAAAAAAAAATGGGGGGGGGTATGTTGTATTTTGGGTATAAAAAATTTTGGGGATGTTAGATTTGTTTAATATTTAATTGAGTTTTTTAATTTTTTTTGATTTTTTCCCCCCTTTAAAAATGATGGTTATTTAATTAATTTAATTATAAAGACCCACAAGGCCTCCAAACCTCTTCCTCCTTTATTCCCCTTTAATCTCCAGATTCTCCCCACCCAAACCCCCTCCTCACAGGGCCTCCCTTTCTGCTCTCCTCTTATCACTCCCAAAAAAACCGTCTCCAAACTTCTCTCGGCTTTCCCCCCAACTCTGGGAAATCACTTTCCCCAAAAAACAACTCTCCCCCACTTTTACCACCTTCAAAAGCAACCTGAAAAGCCATCTCTTCAGGATTTCTTATAAACTATAATAACCCTGCTGCCCCTACACCACCCCACAAACATGTCTGCCCCTCACTTTCTGATTCTCTCCCCCTTCCTGGTAGATTGTAAGCCTTCACGGGCAGGGTTCTCTCTCCCTCTGTACCTGTTGTTAGTCACAGATTGTCACTGTTATAATTGTTTGACTTATGTTATGTATGTAACCCCCTGAATGTACAGCACCCTGGAATCAATGGCGCCATAAACTAAATAATAATAAATAATAATAATAATAATAATAATAACTCCAAAAGTTCAAAACATTGTTACCCTTTTGGTTGGCACTGTAAGTCTGAAAGGTCGGCATCTAACTCTGCACAGTCATTTAAAAACAGCTGTGAAGATTTGGCAGCTGCGCAATAACTGTGCAGCTGCTTCTCCAGGGAGGAGGCAGGGAATGTTCATTACCATCCTTGCTTTCCCAAACATTCTATATACATTACTCAATGGGATAGTGGTGTTGTGGTTTTATAGCTATGGCTTCCAATTGTCATCCATGTATTATTGTATTCATATTATATTATATGCTATGGTTGATGTGTTTGCTACTACTTTGTGGCCACTGTTTGTAAATGGTTGATGATAATATTGATGATGTAATTCCCATGTGTCTTTGCTTTATGTTACTCCTCCTGTTCGGTGAGGTCACATCCTGTCACATTGTTGCTGTGTCTCCATCTTGACCAGACATGTTGCACAGAGCGGGTGAGGAAAATTTGTTTTGAACTCTATGGGTGACATGGCCCAATATGCAAACGCCGGTAGTTTGGTCTATTTTGCGGCAAAAACACTTTTGATGCCATATACCAAAACTAGACACATTATACACTGGGCATGACACATTGTAATGCGCCTAAAAAGGCGCATTACATATAGTAGCAATGATACGCTTTGCACCTCCATAACACAATGCACCTATTGAGGCGCATTACATACACTAGTAAAATAAGCTATGTGTCGTCATTTGTGCAATGCGCCTTTTTAGGTGCAATGCGCCTTTTTAGGTGCATTAAGTTTACTATTCAAGGTATACCTGACGCGAGATTTTTGAGAGGATTATACTTTCTGCTGCACTTTGCACTGATTTACTGTGCTTAAAAACTGCTACGGCGTTCCTCTGCATGTCAGCTTTTAAGGTATGGTCAAATAAATACCTAAAGCACATCCATTGCATCTTCCTCACTGGATCTTCACATGCATTGGAAAGGGGATTGAATATAGTGAGTTCACTATCTTCCATATGCTTGTACAGAGACAGATTCTCACACTTTTCAGGGACTTCTTTTACATAATTCGGCGGCAGAATAGGTATCAACATGCCTCCTGCAATGCTGGGTTTCCTAGGCCAGAAGCCTAGACTGCCATACGCTTCTATAGAAAATATATGAACCATGGCACACCTATTTGGATGCATTTAGGAATCATAAACTTACTATAGTGGACAAGCAGAAGGATATTGCCATTAACTCCATATGCCTAATTGCCATATGTCTAAATGCCAGGAGCTGTGTCCCAAGCATAAGCAGTATGTTGATGTCATCCTGTCTATGCTGAACACTAGCTCCCAGAGTTATCTGCACTGCGGGGGAACGGGACGAGGCAAGTATCATTTTTATTGCTTTCAGCCTGTGCACCTGCCTATCTACCTACAAAGGGCATATACATACCTACAGAGGGCTTTTATCTACCTACAGGGACTATGTACCTACCTACAGGTGACAGATACATTCCTACAGGGGGCCTATATCTATCTTTAATGGGGAAAAAACAAAATACAGGGAGCCTATATCTATCTATGTACAGTGGCCCCATACCAACCTTAAGGGGGTTCATACCTACCTATAGAGATTTAAACCTACCCACATTGGGCCTATACCTACACACGCCTATACCTACCTACAAGCTGCATATAGCTACCTACGTGAGGTTTATATCTAGCTAACGTCTTGGCTTAGGGTTACCCACAGAGGGCCTATACATCTACCTACAGGGGACTTCTATACTTACTTACTTATATACTTGCCTGTGGCTTGGTGACTGCAGAAGCTGATGGCTTTTATTAGACTAAAATCAGCTCTGCAGTGACTACAGGGATATATTTCCCCTGCTACTTGAGCTAATATATCATTACCAGTTACAGGGGAAATCAGCAGAAAAAACAAGTTTAGGGGGCACAATATGAAAATGAATGTGAAAAATATTTAAAAAAAATATATCATTAATGAAAAAAACCTGACAGCCCAAAAAGCATTGTTTAGCCGCACCCTTTATGACCCTAAAACTTTATATTGCCTATTTATGAATGTCCGTAACAGAAAAGTGATATGATTCTAAAACTTATTTAAGCGGCACTTTTAAAAAATAAATATGTTTAAAAAATGTGAAAAGCAAATTATTTTTTTTACCATTTTAACAAAATATAATGCAAACATTACCTAAAAATAAAGCCTTACATACTATGAAAAAGTGAGAAAACTAATATAATAATTGAGTGTGAGAAAGGATTATAGTATCCAAACCCGTATGTACTAAGGAAAATGTGAGAGTATGGGGGGAGAGGTGGCGGTCAGGGACTGGTCAATGTTGATGCAATGCTTCACAATGTGGCCCAACATGATAATTCAGGAGGGAGCATTTTTGCCAAGTATTCTAGACCGATGACTTAATCTGTGTTCTAAGCTTTAATTGGATATTCTGACAGAAATACCCCCTAAACATAAAAATAATGTAACAATGCCCATTAGAGATCTTTTACTAACCTTACATGCCACAATGAATAACATACATAAAAAAGCAAAACAAAATAAAGAAATGAATAAAAAATTACAGTCAAAACCATAACTTTTAGTCCAGCCCTGATTACCCTAAAACTGTATATTACCTACATACTGTAATTACTGTACATCCATAATGGAAAAGTGACAATATTACAGAACTTATTTTAGTGCCACACTTTGCTACATTCAAAAAGTGTTCAAAGTAATGTGAAAAATTTACTTTATTTTTACATTTCTACCTCATATAATTAAAAAAAATCTAATGTAACAATTACATAAGGATAAAGGCTTACCTTTATTTTTGTCCATTTTTTAAAGTAGAATAACTGAGCATAGAAATGTACCTGTCAGAACATCAGATCAAACCTTTTATTAAAGTTATTGCTAGTTTTGTATTTTTGTGCACTGGTTTAATAGAGCTGATTGATGATGAATATCATTGCTTTCTTTCCATTTTGGGAGATGATTGAGCAGCTCTTTTAGGGGCCGTTCACACGGCTTATTTCGCCGCGGATTGGAGCCGTACTGCGCACCGGATTTGCGCTGCAGTACGGCTCCAATTCGTCGCAGTAATTACGGTAATCCACAGTTCTCATAGAGAACAGTGGATTCCGTCGCTCCTCCCCGCTCGGCGAATCCACCAGGCGGGAAGAAAGTCACCTGCACATTATCCAGGCGCAATACGCGCCGTGGATAATGCAAGTCTATGGGGCCGGCGGGCAGCGCCCCTGCCCCGCCCCCGCACCCGCCCCTTATTCAAGCCGGAATTGCGAGCGCAATCCGGCTCGCATTTACGGCTTGAATAAGCCGTGTGAACACGGCCTTACAATTTCCAGCCCCAATAAAGGGGCTATTCAGAAAGGGAAAATTTTA
>JAODAL010039258.1:0-38199 GCA_025379985.1 Phyllomedusa bahiana
GATGTACGCCGGGCTTCCTGTCGCACCCCGACCTCTTCCTGTCCATCAGCGGGGGGTCGAGCCCGGAGGCGCGCATGCTGAGGTTTGTGGAGTATTACCTCACCTCCTTCCATGAAGGGCGCAAGGGGGCGCTGGCCAAGAAGCCCTACAACCCCATCATCGGGGAGACCTTCCACTGCTCCTGGAGGGTCCCCAAGGACTGCGTCCCGTCCCCCCAGACCCCGGAGCCCCCGACAGACTCCGAGGATCAGACTCCGCCTCCGGAGGACCCCGCCCACAAGATGGACGACGACGACTACTACACGGTCAGGTTTGTGGCAGAGCAGGTCTCGCACCACCCGCCCGTCTCAGGATTCTACGCGGAGTGTCCGGAGCGCCAAATGTGCGTCAACACCCACGTTTGGACCAAGAGCAAGTTCATGGGGATGTCCATCGGAGTGACCATGGTGGGAGAAGGTGAGGGGGTCCGCAGATGTGGGTGTGACTATAGCAGCAATGAAATCACTAACGTATGTACAGTGACTGCACCAGCAGAATAGTGAGCGCAGCTCTGGAGGATAATACAGGATATAACTCAGGACAGTAAGGTTTTAATATATGTCAAAACCCTGACGCACCAGCAGAAAAGTGACGCAGCCTGGGGAAATTTTCAGGTGTAACTAGGTTTAGTACAGGTAAAATAATGTATGTACACATGACTGCACCAGCAGAATAGTGAGTGCAATCTGGGGGGATAATACAGGGTGTAACTCGGGATCATAAGGGAAAATAAGTAGTCGTGACTGCACCCCAAATATGAGGGAGCTCTGGGGGATAAACAGGATGTAACTCAGGATCAGTACAGGATAAGAAATTTTTAAAGTACACCGTGACTGACCACAGAATAGTAGCGCAGCTCTGGGGGATAATCAGGAGTAACTCAGGATAGTACGATAAGTAAGTAGTACATGATGCACCGCAGAATATGGTGCAGCCTGGGGAAATACAGGATGTAAATCAGGGTCATACAGGATGTATTTATGACATGCTGCACCAGCAAAATGAGTGCGCTCTGGGGGATAAAAAAGGGGTTTAATCAGGATCGGACAGGTAAGAATGTATGTACAGTGCTCACCACAGAATAGTTATGCAGCTCTGGGGGGGAATACAGGGTGTAAACCCGGATCATACAGGATATAATGATGTACGTTCTGACCACAGAATAGTGAGTGCGCCTGGGGGGTAAAAACAGATGAAACTCAGGGTCAGTACAGGATAAGTAATGTATGTACAGTGACGCACCAGCAAAAAGTGAGTGCAGCCCGGGGATAATACAGGAGTAACTCAGGATCAGTACAGGATAAGAATTATGACAGTGACGCACCAGCAAATATGATGCACTCGGAGGATAATACAGGATTAAAATCAGATCGGGACAGGGTAAGTAAAGTTTTACAGTACTGCCCCCGCAGAAAAGTGAGTGCAGTTGGAGGTAAACAGGGTGAACCAGGACATACAGGATAATAATGTATGTAATGACGCCCAGCAGAAAGGAGGCACTCGGAGGGTAAAAAAGTGTAACTCAATCGGTCAGGGTAAATAAATTTTGTAATGACTGCCCCAGCAGAATATGATGCAGCTCTGGGGGTAATACAGGATTAAATCAGGGCGGGACAGATAAATAATTATGTACATGACTGCACCAGCAAAAAGGAGTCAGCTCTGGGGGATAATAAGGATATAATAGGGTCATACAAAAGAACGTATGTTCAGGATGCACCACAGAAAGTGGGGGAGCTCTGGAGGATAATACAAGAAAACCCGGATCAGTAAGGATAAATAATGAATTCATACTCACCAGCAGAATGTGGGACAGCTTGGAGGGTAATACAGGATGAACTCAGGATCAGTACAGGGTAAGTAAAGTATGACAGGACTGCCCACAAATGGAGTGCAGTCGGGGGATAATAAAAGGATGTAAATCAATCAGTACGGGTAAGTAATTAAAATTTCATGCTGCACCCGCAAATATGAGCAGCCCTTGGGGATAATACAGGGGAAACTCAGTTTAGTAAGATAAGTTAATTATGTACACTGACCACCAGCAGAATATAGCGCAGTCTGGAGGAAATACGGTATAATAGGGTCAGACAGAAAGAATGTATGACAGTGACTGCACCCCAAATAGTGGTCAGCTCTGGGGATAATACAGGAGTAACTCAGGACATACAGGAAATAATGTATTACAGGCTGCACCCGCAAATAGTGACCACCGGAGGATAATACAGGGGTAATCGGGATCATACAGGGCAGTAAAGTATGTACAGGCTGCACCGCAGAATAGGAGGCAGTCGGGGGTATATACAGGGGGGTTTAAATCGGGCATACAGGATAAGTAATTTATGTACATACTGCCCAGAGAATTGAGCGCAGCTCGGAATAATAAGGGGTAACTCAGGACAGTACAGGAAAGTATTGTTGACACATGACGCCCCAGAAATAGTGAGTGCAGCTCGGGGGATAAACGGGATGTAATCGGATCAACGGATAAGAAATGTATTTACATGACTGCACCGCAGAATAGTGAGCGCACTCGGGGATATAAAAAAAAAGATTTCATCCATGTAGGTGAAAACAAAAAACAAAACCCACAAAATCCCCCCCAATAAATAAAATTTTTTTAATTTGACAAAAGGGGTTTTGCCCCCCAGTAAAGTTGACGGGGATCCCCCAAAATGAGTTTAAAACACTTTTCTAAATAATGTGATTACAAAAATTGGGGCCCTAGAGAGCTACGGGCGCCGCACCTGCCCTTAGTTACTTAAAACTTTATTAGATACGCCCTGACAAGAGCTGGGGGGCCGGGGGCTTTGCACAAGAACACTTTTACTGATAAAGGGGAGCTGAAAAGCTTTCAAGGCACCGGGTAGAAATATGTTGTCTTTTTTAATACAGAATCCACTAGTTTTGTTTGATTATTTGAGTGAACTTTCACACGACCCTTATGCATGGCCTGGCCTGGGGTGTCTCTTGCCTCTCAGCTCACCGGGCTTTTTTAAAATTGCTTCTAGCAGATAAGGCACCTCCGGCAAAACCCTTTAAGAAGAATTTGTATCAAAAAAACCCCTTATGTGTTGATCGGGGACGGGTTTCCCTTTTATGTGTCCAAAAACACGCAGGAACGGGAGGGAGACCATTTGTCCCTACGGGCCCGGGTCCCCCGGGGGACTCTTATGGGGGTAGCTGCTCTATAAGGGCCCCCGTGAGATCAGTTCCCTAGAAGCTGTGCCCGATACTTTCAGGGAACAACTAATTTCAGCTTAGGGGCCCAAAATCCTCCCCCTGTTTGGCCCTCACAGGATTTAAGGGAGAAATTTTGGAACCCCTTTCATAAGAACCGGGAACGGGGCCAGCAACCCCCACAACTTTCTGTGTGGGGAGGGCGCGACATCAGCTAACCCCCCCCCCCCCCCCCCCACCATTTCATCCCAATTTTTGATTCCGTGAGGATCCCCTCTAAAGTAGAAAATAAAGGGTGAGAGTATAAAGGAAGGACAAACCCCGGAGGGAAAACTTGGGAGCTCAACCAACAGAGGAGCATATGCAAATTTTGCCCAATCAACGCACCGCCTTCCCAAGCCGTCGTTTTATAAAAAGGGGAAAACAAGGGGGGTGCAAAACCTCCAAACATAATGTGATCCCCCCGAGTACAGACACCTAAAGATAAACCTGTACTCCGGCGCCCCAAAAAGATACTGCGCACGCGCCAATGTTTTGCGCCCAGACTACGTCTCTGTCTATGCATGCCGGGCTTAAAATACCCCTTTCCCCGCGCTTCGCGATTGCTTTTAAACCGTGTATTCTTTATTGTATCATCCAAATAACAGGAGCATAAAGGTAACGACTTGTCACCAACGCGTTTCAAGCCATCGCGGCTCCTGTTCACAGCTATTGTATGGTACATGGGGGGCATCTTGGTGCTCTGAGGCCTTAAGTTACTAGATGGACCTTGCCCGGGTCTAGATTCCTGCTCTGACCACAGATCGTGTAGGGTCAGATGGTTCGAGGCCATGTGCACAGCGCCCCCTTCTCCAGTCCAGATCGGTAGGTTTTGAGGTTCAGGCCCTGTGCACAGCGCCCCCCTTTTCCATCACAGATCGGTAGGGGCCGATGGGTTTGAGGCCCTGTGCAAGCGCCCCCTTTCTCCGTCACAGATCGTGTAGGGCCGATGGTTCGAGGCCGTGGCACAGCGCCCCCCCTTTTCCATCACAGATCGGTTTAGGGGCATTTTCGGGGGCCGGTGACAGACCCCCCTTCTCCTGTCACAGATCGTGTAGGGTCCGATGGTTCGAGGCCGTGTGCACAGCGCCCCCTTCTCCAGTCACAGATCGTGTAGGGTCCGATGGTTCGAGGCCGTGTGCACAGCGCCCCCTTCTCCAGTCACAGATCGTGTAGGGTCCGATGGTTCGAGGCCGTGTTCAGGGCGCCCCCTTCTCCAGTCACAGATCGTGTAGGGTCCGATGGTTCGAGGCCGTGTGCACAGCGCCCCCTTCTCCAGTCACAGATCGTGTAGGGTCGGATGGTTCGAGGCCGTGTGCACAGCACCCCCTTCTCCAGTCACAGATCGTGTAGGGTCCGATGGTTCGAGGCCGTGTGCACAGCTCACCCTTCTCCAGTCACAGATCGTGTAGGGTCCGATAGTTCGAGTCCGTGTGCACAGCGCCCCCCTTCTCCAGTCACAGATCGTGTAGGGTCCGATGGTTCGAGGCCGTGTTCAGGGCGCCCCCTTCTCCAGTCACAGATCATGTAGGGTCCGATGGTTCGAGGCCGTGTTCAGGGCGCCCCCTTCTCCAGTCACAGATCGTGTAGGGTCCGATGGTTCGAGGCCGTGTGCACAGCGCTCCCTTCCCCAGTCACAGATCGTGTAGGGTCCTATGGTTCGAGGCCGTGTTCAGGGCGCCCCCTTCTCCAGTCACAGATCGTGTAGGGTCCGATGGTTCGAGGCCGTGTGCACAGCGCCCCCTTCTCCAGTCACAGATCGTGTAGGGTCCGATGGTTCGAGGCCGTGTGCACAGCGCCCCCTTCTCCAGTCACAGATCGTGTAGGGTCCGATGGTTCGAGGCCGTGTGCACAGCGCCCCCTTCAGTCACAAAGAATTTTGCCCATTTAATTTTTCGCACAAATAAATTGAAAGGAAGAGAAACCGATTGTGAACGAAAGACCCTTCTCAGGACCTGATGTGTGGGGGGGGGGGGTTAGCTGATGTCTGCGCCCTCCCCACACGGACACTCGTTGCTGGGGATTGCTGGCCGCGCTCTCCTGGCTTCTTATGAAGCGCGTTCCAAGTTTCTCTAAAGTCCTGTGAGGGCCAAACAGGGGGATGGATTTGGACCCATAAGCTGCCAATTAGTTGTTCCCTGAAAGCTATCTGGGCACAGCTGTCTAGGGTCAACTAGATCTCGCGGGGACGCCCTTATCAGAGCAGCTACCCCCATAAGAGTCCTCTAGGGTGACCGGTCAGTAGGGACAGAGTAGGTCTCCATTGGATACATAGAGGGATAAGTCCCCATCAACACATCCGGGTTGTTTTCATCCAAATCCTTCTTGACGTCCGTTAATATTTCTATTTTCTTGGGTTGGGATTTTGGGGATTCTGTGATATGGGCTGTAAGCCGGTGCCCGTCCTCCCCGCAGGCGTCCTGCATCTCTTGGAGCACGGCGAGGAGTACACCTTCACCCTGCCCTGCGCCTACGCCCGCTCCATTCTCACCGTGCCGTGGGTGGAGCTCGGAGGAAAAGTCAATGTGAACTGCGCCAAGACGGGATACTCCGCAACCATCACCTTCCACACAAAGCCTTTCTATGGAGGAAAGTTACACAGGTAAGAGACCTGGGGGAGGGGCGTGGCCCAGTTATCGAGTAGGGGTCCGCCCAGTGATGGGGGAGGGGCAGGAGGGGTCCACCCAGTGATCGAGGAGGAGTCCACCCAGTGATCGGCGAGGGGCAGGAGGGGTCCGCCCAGTGATCGGGGAGGAGGCCGCCGAGTGATGGGGGAGGGGGAGGTGGGGTCCGCCCAGAGATCGGGGAGGAGTCCACCCAGTGATCGGGGAGGGGCAGGAGGGGTCCGCCCAGTGATCGAGGAGGAGTCCACCCAGTGACCGGGGAGGGGCAGGCGGGGTCCGCCCAGAGATCGGGGAGGGGCAGGAGGGGTGCGTCCAGTGGGGTCCACCCCGTGACCGGGGAGGGGCAGGAGGGAAAGGCCCAGTGATGGGGGAGGGTCCGCCAGGATTGGGGAGGGGCAGGAGGGGTCCGCCCAGAGAATTTGGGGAGGGCAGGAGGGGGTCCGCCCAGAGATTGGGGAGGGGCAGGAGGTGGCCCGGGGGGCACTCCAGTGATCGGGGGGAGGGGGCAGGAAGGGGGTCCCCCGAGAGATCGTGGGGAGGGGCAGGAGGGGTCCGCCCAGTGATCGGGGAGGGGCAGAAGGGGTCCGCCCAGTGATCGGGGAGGGGCAGGTGGGGTCCGCCCAGTGATCGGGGAGGGGCAGGAGGGGTCCGCCCAGTGATCGGGGAGGGGCAGGAGGGGTCCGCCCAGTGATCGGGGAGGGGCAGGAGGGGTCCGCCCAGTGATCGGGGAGGGGCAGGAGGGGTCCGCCCAGTGATCGGGAGGGGCAGGAGGGGTCCGCCCAGTGATCGGGGAGGGGCAGGAGGGGTCCGCCCAGATCGGGGAGGGGCAGGAGGGGTCCGCCCAGTGATCGGGGAGGGGCAGGAGGGGTCCGCCCAGTGATCGGGGAGGGGCGTGGCCCAGAGATTGGGGAGGGGTCTGCCCAGTGGTCAGGGAGGGGCAGGAGGGAGCAGCCCAGTGATCGAGGAGGGGCGTGGCCCAGTGATCAGGGTGGGTCAGGAGGGCGTGGCCCAGAGATTGGGGAGGGACCCGTCCAGAGACTGGGGAGTGGTAGAAGGGAGCAGCCCAGTGATGGGGGAGGGGCAGGAGGGAGCAGCCCAGTGATCGAGGAGGGGCGTGGCCCAGTGATGAGGGCGGGTCAGGAGGGCGTGGCCCAGAGATTGGGGAGGGGCCCATCCAGAGACTGGGGAGGGGTAGAAGGGAGCAGCCCAGTGATCGGGGAGGGGCAGGAGGGGGCGGCCCAGTGCTGGGGTAGGAGGTGGTGACCACAGAGGGGATGAGTTTGGGGGGTTTGCTGTTGTGGTTTGTGCCGGGGTTCATGGTCGGTGACCGGCCTGATTTGTTTTTCAGGGTGACGGGCGAGGTGAAGCACAACCCCACAAACACGGTGGTCTGTAAGATTCAGGGCGAGTGGAACAGCGTCCTGGAGTTCACGTCCAGCTCCGGCGACACCAGATGTGTGGATCTGACGAAGCTGCCGGTGACCAGGAAGGGGGTGGGCCGTGGAAAAGGGCGGGGGCCCTTTTGAGTCCAGGTGAGGCCTGTAGCTATTGTGCTCGCTCGGTGGTTGTCATGGTAAAACCCCCCCCTTTCGCTAAATAAAAAGGTCCCAAAAGGATTCCCGCCCGTTAGTTTTATTTGTGTGGTCCAAACCCCCCGGCAAGCGTGACCCTCTTCCCAAATCGGAGGGAAGCCAGGGGACTCCCCTCTGTCCCTTTAAAAAAGGGGTAAACCCATGTGGGAAAAGGCCCACCCCAAGACCCCGTCCTATTACATGGAATGAAGCTCCCCCCCCCCTGGATTGGCTCCACCCCTTTTGGAGGCTCCCTCTGTCCTATAATACATGGGAGTAAAACCCCCCCCTGGCAGTGGGTACCCTTTGGGGTTTTTCCCCTTTACCTAATACATTGGTAGTGAAGCTCCCCCCCCCTGGATTAGGCTACACCTCTAGGAGGGGTCCTCTTGTCCCCATAAACATGGTAGTAAAGCCCACCCCCGCGCAGTGGGCTTTCCCCCTTGGAATCCTCTCTTCCCTTAATACCCTGGTAAAATAAGTGAAGCTCCACCCCCCTGCCCACAGTGGGTCCCCTTTCCTTGGAGCTCCTCTTTCCCTATAATACATGGTAGTGAAGCTCCACCCCCTGCGCAGTAGGCTCTGCCCTTTAGGAGACTCCTCTCTCCCTATAATACATGGTAGTGAAGCTCCACCCCCTGTGCAGTAGGCTCCACCCTCTGAGGCTCCTCTGGCCGTATAATACATGGTAGTGAAGCTCCACCCCCTTTTCATTAGGCTCCACCCTCTGGGGTCCTTCTGTCCCTATAATACTGGTAGTGAAGTTTCCCCCCCTTGATTAGGCTCCACCCTCTAGGAGGCTCCTCTCTGTCCCTATAATACATGGTAGGGAAGCTCCACCCCCTGTGCAGTAGGCTCCACCCTCTATCTAGGAGACTCTTCATGTTATAACTTCCTCGGCTGCAGGAGGCTTTGGTCTCACGTGACAGAGGCGCTGATGGCGAAAAAATATAGAGGAAGCCACAAGAAAAGGGGGCGGGAGGGCGGCAGCGGGCGGAGGAGCGACACCGCGCCGAGACCGAGACACCCTGGGAAACCAAGTACTTCTCCAAAGAGGTGAGAACGTCCGGGGTGACGGGGTCATCATTACACAGGGCCTCCAGATATAACACTTCCTTCACCTCCCAAACTGCTACACCCAATTGCCATTAATTTTATTATGCCCAGTCACCTCCAGGCTGCTCACAATTCTGCCCTTATTGTATTTCTCCCCTCCCTCCAGAGGCCCTACAAAATTTTTTGCCATTTTCAATTGTATTAATCCAATCCTCTCCAGAGCTGCATACACAATTCTGCCATTACATTGTATTATACTCCCAAACCTCCAGAGTGATACACAATTTCTGCCCTTACCTTATTTTTACCCAATCCCCCTCCGGCTGCTAAAATTCTGCCATTACATTGTATTATACTCCAGTCACTTCCAGAGCTGCTTACATACAGTGAAGGAAATAAGTATTTGATCCCCTCGCTGATTGTGTAAGTTTCCCACTGACAAAGACATGAACATGATAACAAAGTTAACATTGAGTATTTGACCCCCTACCAACCCCATTAAGGTTCCTGGCCCCAAACCTTTAACTTAATCCCCCTCTTCCCCCTGTTTACAGACGCTGTCTTACAAGCCACCTTTATAAAAGACCTGCCCCAGATTTTCCCCTCAACTTCCCCTTACAACAGGGGAAAAGCCCAAGAGTTTTCTAAGGATGTCGGGGACAAGATCATGCCTGAAAAAAGCGGAATGGGCAAAAAACCCATAAGGAGGACGTGGGGGAAAAGGAGACGACGCGGGGGCAATTATTTAAAAAAAAAATGGGAAATACAAATGACTGTCAGTCCCATGGGGTTTCTGGGCAAAATCTCACTTCGGGGGGCGGGGGGAACCTGGATCATGAAGGAGAGAGATCAGCCGAAAACTACACGGGGGAACTTGTTACTGATCTCAAGGCAGCTGGGAATCCAGTCACCAAGAAAACCACTGGGAACACATTACAATCCTGCAGTGCCCACAAGGTCCCCCCGCTCAAGAAGGCGCATGCGCAGGCCCGCATGAAGTCTGCCAATGAACACCTGGAGGATTCTGGGAGTGATTGGGAGAAGGCGCATGTGCAGGCCCGCCTGAAGTCTGCCAATGAACACCTGGAGGATTCTGGGAGTGATTGGGAGAAGGCGCATGTGCAGACCCGCCTGAAGTCTGCCAATGAACACCTGGATGAGGATTCCCCCTGGGAAGGGGAATTTGGGGAAGGAGGTGCTGGGTCGGATGAGACAAACATTAAAGCTCTTTGGCATTAACTCACCTCGCCGTCTTTGGAGGAAGAGAAATGCTGCCTATGACCCAGAGACCCCGTCCCCACTGTCAGGCCTGGAGGGGGAACATGATGTTTTGGGGGTGTTTCTCTGCTAAGGGCACAGGACGACTTCACCGCATCAATGGGAGAATGGATGGAGCCATGGACCGTAAAATCCTGCGTGACAACCTCCTTCCCTCCACCAGGACATTACAAATGGGTGGTGGCAAGGAAGACAATGACCCAAAACATAGAGCCAAGACAACAAAGGAGCGGCTCAAAAAGAAGCACATTAAGGTCATGGAGTGGCCTAACCAGTCTCCAGACCTTAATCCCATAGAACTTATGGAGGGAGGTGAGGCTCCGAGTTGCCAAGCGACAGCCTCAAAATCTTAATGATTTATAGATGGAAATCTTGGGAAACCTCATCATCAACTACAAAAAACCTCTGACTGCTGTGCTGCCAACAAGGGTTTTACCACCAAGGATTAAGTCTTGTTTGTCAGAGGATCAAATACTTATTTCTCTCTGCAAAATGCAAATAAATTTCTATCATTTATACAAAGTGATTTTCTGGCTTCTATTTTGAATTTTCTATCTCTCTATGTTAAAATTAACCGACCCTTAAAATTATCAACTGTATATGTCTGTGTCAGTGGGAAACTTACACAATCAGCGAGGGGGTCAAATACTTATTTCCTTCACTATAATTCTGCCATTACATTGTATTATACTCCAGTCACCACCAGAGCTGCATACACAATACTGTTATGGTGGAGAGAGACGGGGGTGGGTGTTACGCTATACAGCGGTGATATCTGTTTGGCCGGTGTATCGCCGTCTCTGGTTTTACAGCCGCCGGCGCTCCTCACCCCAGAGATGAACGATGATTGCTGAAATCCTCTGTGCTGCTGGGAGCCGCTCCTCCCTGTGGGCATGTCCTCAGTACACAGAGGTGCGGTCAGTGTTGTCTTTGAGGGTTTCTGGGCCTTCCTGACCTGGTTCTGTGCTCTATCTCCCCCCAGCCCTGTGTGTGGCCCCCGCGCTCGCTCTGGAGACCCTTTATGACTTGTTATTGTTTGCAGGGTGACGGCTGGATCTACAACCGCCCTCTGTGGAAGAGCTCCGCACAATGACCCGGGAGGGGCCGGACGTGACCCGGATCTAGAGGGCCCCCCTGGTCTACAGCGCTGACCTCCGGATCTACAGCGCTGACCTCCGGATCTACAGCGCTGACCTCCGGATCTAGAGGGCCCCCCTGGTCTACAGCGCTGACCCCCGGATCTACAGCGCTGACCCCCGGATCTAGAGGGCCCCCCTGGTCTACAGCGCTGACCTCCGGATCTAGAGGGCCCCCCTGGTCTCCAGCGCTGACCCCCGGATCTACAGCGCTGACCCCCGGATCTAGAGGGCCCCCCTGGTCTACAGCGCTGACCCCCTGATCTACAGCGCTGACCCCCGGATATAGAGGGCCCCCCGTCTACAGCGCTGACCTCCGGATCTAGAGGGCCCCCCCGGTCTACAGCGCTGACCCCGGATCCCAGAGGGCCCCCCCTTCTACAGCGCTGACCCCGGATCTAAGGGCCCCCCCCGGATCTACAGCGCTGACCTCCGGATCTAGAGGGCCCCCCCCTACACGCTGCCCCCGGATCTACACGCTGACCCCCGGACTAGAGGGCCCCCCCCCCCGGGCTACAGCGCTGACCTCCGGATCTAGAGGGCCCCCCTGGTCTACAGCGCTGACCCCCATTGACGGTGTATACATGTCCCCTGGATGTAGAGGACCCCCCCTGCTGAAGCCCCTGACCCTCCCTCTCCAAGGGATTGGGTATTTCCAACCCCCGGATCCCCCCAGGGACAGTGTCTACAAGCCCCGCTGGATCTACAGAGCCGCCCTCCGGGTCTACAGTCCACCCTCTCCCCTCCCTGGATCTACAGTCGCCCTCCAGGGACGTTATACACAGGCCCCCGTTTTCGGACCCCAGGGACGGTGCATCAAGCCCCCGTTTTCTGATCCTCTCTGATGTTCTGGACGCTGCGGCCGCTCAGGATCCTCCTCACCCAGTATTAATTTGCCCCGCCCTGAGCCCGTGCTGTGTGGCCCCCTGGTCGGATCGTCCGGGCCCCTGAACCGCGTTCTGTGGCCTCTGGGGGCCCCTGTGGTCGGATTGTGCGGCCCCTGAGCCGTGGTGACTGTGTGGCCTCCGGGGGCCCTGGGGGTTGGATCGTGGGCCCCCGAAGCCCCCCCCCCCTGGTGACTGTGTGGGCCCCCGGGGCCCTGTGGCATCGTCCGGCCCCTGAGCCGCGGTGTCTGTGGCCTCCCGGGCCCCTATGTTTGGACGTTGGGGCCCCCGAGCCTTGGGTCTGTGCCTCCCGGGGGCCCCTATGTCGGATTGTGTGGGGGCCCCCGACGCGGGGACTGGGGCCTCCGGGGGCCCCTGAGGTGCGGTGACTGTTTGGCCTCCGGGGGCCCCTGTGGTCGGATCGTCCTGCGCCGGGTGCGACCACAATCTGCTTTTGTTTGGGATTGTGTTTAAGGATTGCCCCTTTCCCTGCACATGCTGCCTCGAGACCCCTCTATGCTCCCACAGGGACAGAATGGGGCGAGGATTGACCCCTCACCTGCTGCTCTGTCAGGTGTACACCCGTTGACCATAACCCTGGGTTGCAGCTTGCGCAGTGACTAGAGGATGACGGGTTCTCTGTACAGTCTATGAGTGGTGCCTTATCTCTTTTGAATGTCGTCTTCCAATCCGTGTGTCTGTGTGAGCGTCGGGCTCCGCGGGGGCGTCTCCTGCTGCACTGAGACCACCGACGCCCCCCCCCCCGCGCCGCGGGGGATGAAAAATTTGGGAAATTTTTTCCCCCCTCCGCCGAGTCGGTGCCCCTGGGGCACAGCAGATTATTTACTGCACCCCTGACATTGTGTCCAATACGGTTAAAAGGTCACATCCGCTTTTTTTCTCACCTATAAACAATAATCAAGCTATTTAGTAGAACAGACACTGCAAGCAAAAGGGTAACAATTTTTTTGATCTTTTAAAACATTTGGGGGTGAGTTAAGAAAAAGCTGTTTTTGGGTATCCAAGTCCACTGCACCAACATTGGGGACGTTAAAGAGACCTGGGACAGATTTGGGGGGAGACCTTTTGAACTGATCCAGACCCAAAGGATTCGGCGAGCTGAAAGCGAAATGGGATCCCCAAAAAAAGGCAAAACAGAAACAAGCAGTTAAAAAAGAATCTGCAAACTGAGCAATCTAATACTTGCAAGTCCCTTGATGTATAAAAAAGGAAAATTGACTGAATAAAATTACAGTAGCCCATGTAAAAAGCTGTAGTGGAGGTGAGATATGGACCTTAAAATCACAATTCAAAACATGTTTTCCCTTTTGCTATGTCAGTGTAAAATATATTTATTGGGCAGACACTAGGACACAAAAAATTGTAAAAATGCAAAACCCTGCAGGAACATTTGTGGAGTCTCTGAAATTGTTCTGAGAAAATAGTAAACGGGCCCCCATCAGATCCTGCATACATGACCCCCACATCTGATCTCATTAATTTCCAGGGTAGAGAACGGCCTCTCTACACAACCTGGGCAAAGCGGTGACCACAGGGGCAAAATCTTAACAATGTCAGGGTATAAAGGAATTGCCTCGCCACAGCAGGTCTGATGAATGGTTGATCTTCTACTTCTTTGAAAGGAGGTGAAACATTTTGCTGAAATTGTTTCCCCTGGGGCGAATCTTTTTCCCCTGGGGCAGCGCTTTGCCTCTCCATGTCACAATTACATCCTCATGGATGAGGCTGAAGAATATGGGAGCAGGAGCACTGGCCGACCCAATCCTCTTGCAAACCCAACTAACTGGGCCAACTTATTAAAAATTTGGGAGTCGTCCCTTTTAATGAACTCCATCACACAGCCCTTACACACAGGTTTTTCCCAATATGTACTGCCATGACTGCAGCTTTGGGGACATCAACCGTTTCCCCCGTTGCCTGTGGGGGCGGTCTGGGCGCTCTGCCGCTTCTCTTCTTTTTGCCGCCTTAGGCCACGGCCTACGTTTCTGTTCATGTTTTTTTTTGGAGCCGGGAGCCGCGTTGGCCCTCGCTGCAGGCGCCAGATCGGTCTCAGCTTGAGTTCTGTAGCTGCATACACGTAACCATGGAGACGCATAGAGCGGCAGGGAGGCCGCATACACGTAACCATGGAGACGCATAGAGCGGCAGGGAGGCTGCATACACGTAACCATGGAGACGCATAGAGCGGCAGGGAGGCTGCATACACGTAACCATGGAGACGCATGGAGCCGGCAGGGAGGCTGCATACACGTAACCATGAGACGCATAAGAGGGCAGGGAAGCGCATACCCGCAACCTTGGAGAAGCATAGCGCCGCAGGGAGGCTGCATACACGTAACCATGGAGACGCATAGAGACGCAGGGAGGCCGCATACACGTAACCATGGAGACGCATAGAGCGGCAGGGAGGCTGCATACACGTAACCATGGAGACGCATAGAGCGGCAGGGAGGCTGCATACACGTAACCATGGAGACGCATAGAGCCGCAGGGAAGCTGCATACACGTAACCATGGAGACGCATAGAGCCGCAGGGAGGCTGCATACACGTAACCATGGAGACGCATAGAGCGGCAGGGAGGCCGCATACACGTAACCATGGAGACGCATAGAGCCGCAGGGAGGCCGCATACACGTAACCATGGAGACGCATAGAGCCGCAGGGAAGCTGCATACACGTAACCATGGAGACGCATAGAGCCGCAGGGAGGCTGCATACACGTAACCATGGAGACGCAGAGCCGGCAGGGAGGCCGCATACACGTAACCATGGAGACGCAAAGAGCCGCAGGGAAGCTGCATACACGTAACCATGGAGACGCACAGAGCCGCAGGGAGGCTGCATACACGTAACCATGGAGACGCACAGAGCCGAGGACTGCATACACGTAACCAGGAGACGCACAAAGGAGCCCCCCAGGGAGCATTCATAACGTAACCATGAGACGCATAGAGCGCTGGGAGGCGGCATACACTTAACCATGGAGACGCAGAGAGCCGACGGGAGGCTGCATCCACGTAACCATGGAGACGCACAGAGCCGCAGGGAAGCTGCATACACATAACCATGGAGACGCCCGGGAAACCCAACACGTAACCATGGAGACCATAGAGCCGGGAGGGGGCGCATACCCCGTAACCATGGAGGCCGGGAGGGAGGCCGCATACACTAACCATGGAGACGCATAAAAGCGCAGGGCTGCATACACGTAACCATGGAGACGCATAGAGCGGCAGGGAAAACCGCATACACGTAACCATGGAAACGCATAGAGCGGGAGGGAGCCGCATACCGTAACCATGGAGACGCATAGAGCGGCAGGGAAGCTGCATACACAACCATGGAGACGCATAGAGCCCAGGGGCCCCAACACGTAACCATGGAGACGCATAGAGCCGGGAGGGAGGCCGGGATACACTAACCATGGAGACGCAAGAGCGGGAGGGAGGCCGCATACACGTAACCATGGAGACGCAAGACCGGGAGGGAGGCTTCATACACGTAACCATGGAGACGCACAAGCGGGAGGGAGGCCGCAATACACGTAACCATGGAACGCATAGAGCGGCAGGGAGGCCGCATACACGTAACCATGGAGACGCATAGAGCCGCAGGGAAGCTGCATACACGTAACCATGGAGACGCAAAGAGCCGCAGGGAAGCTGCATACACGTAACCATGGAGACCACAGAGCTAGGACTGCATACACTAAAAACCCCCTGGAGACCATAGAGCGCAGGGTGGGGCATACACGTAACCATGGAGCCGCAGGGAAGGGCCCCATACACGTAACCATGGAGACGCATAGAGCCGCAGGGGGGCCCATACACGTAACCATGGAGACGCACAGAGCCGCAGGGAGGCTGCATACACGTAACCATGGAGACGCATAGAGCCGCAGGGAGGCCGCATACACGTAACCATGGAGACGCACAGAGCCGCAGGGAGGCTGCATACACGTAACCATGGAGACGCATAGAGCGGCAGGGAGGCCGCATACACGTAACCATGGAGACGCATAAAAGCCGGGAGGGGCTGCATACACAACCATGGAGACGCCCTAGAGCCGCAGGGGGGCTGCATACACAAAACCATGGAGACGCAGGGAGGCCGCATACACTAACCATGGAGAACGCAGGCGGGAGGGAAGGCTGCAAAACACGTAACCAGGAGACGCAAGAGCCCCCAGGGAGGCTGCATACACGTAACCATGGAGACGCAAAGCCCCAAGGGAGCTGCATACACGTAACCATGAGACGCAAGAGCGCCAGGGAGCTGCATACACGTAACCATGGAACGCAAGAGCCGCAGGAGCGCATACACGTAACCATGGAACGCAAGAGCCGCAGGGGGGCGCATACACGAAAACCCTGGAACGCATAGAGCCGCAGGGAGGCTGCATACCCAACCCTAAACCATAGGAGCCGCAGGGAAGCTGCATACACGTAACCATGGAGAAAGCAAAGCCGGGAGGGAGGCTGCATACACGTAACCATGGAGACGCATCGAGCCGCAGGGGGCCGCATACACCCTAACCATGGAGACGCATAGACGGCAGGAGGCTGCAATACAAAGTAACCAGGAGAAAGCAAGAGCCGCAGGAAGCTGCATAAAACGAAAACCCTGGAGACGCATAGAGCCGCAGGAGGCCGCATACACGTAACATGGAGACGCATAGAGGCGGGAGGGAAACCCCATAACACTAACCATGGAGACGCATAGAGCCGAGGAAACTGCATACACGTAACCATGGAGACGCATAGAGCCGCAGGGTGGCTGCATACACGTAACCATGGAGCCGCAGGGAGGCAGCATACACGTAACCATGGAGACGCATAGAGCCGCATGGTGGCTTCATACACTTAACCATGGAGCCGCAGGGAGGCTGCATACACATAACCATGGAGACGCACAATGCCGCAGGGAGGCTGCATACACGTAACCATGGAGACGCAGGGAGGCTGCATACACATAACCATGGAGACGCAGGGAGGCTGCATACACGTAACCATGGAGACGCATAGAGCCGCAGGGAGGCCGCATACACGTAACCATGGAGGGGGCGCATAACCCAGGAGAACGCCCGGGAAGGGGCTGCATACACGAAAGGAGGTCCATTCCTGATGGGGCCCCGTGACGGTAAATTCATATTTTGCTTCAGTTTTTTATTACAGACACGACCTGATAATGTCGCCCGCAGGGGACGCGCTGGTTGATACCGTCTTGTGGTCGCCAGGACCCTGCGCTCCATTCACTGCAGCTCTGCTATTCTATACATGATAAGCAGCAGAGGATTGTGGGAGGACGGGGACTATATAATACCCTGGTGACTGGCAGTGGCCCTGCCTCCATGGCGCCTGCAGCGGCTGTAGCGGCGCTCAGCACTGGCCGGAGGGGTGGACGGCGCTGCCGCAGTCCGTCTGTCGCATCAGGGTGAAGCGTTCGGCCACGCAGGGCGCGGTCAGGCGAGCCTCTGGGTCGTGGTCCCAGCACTCGGTGATTGTGTCGCACAGGATGTCCAGACCCTAAAAGGAAGGTCAGAGGTCAGCGGGGTCAGAGTGGTGTGGCTCCTCCCCGTGTGACCCCCGTCCCCCATCCTCACCGGGTGTCTCCTCCAGCCCTCGGGGATATGCGGCCGCCCCCGGCCATGTAGCACCACGTCTCGCATGGTTTCCACACACGGCTGCTCCCGAACCATCGAGCCGAAGGGCAACTCGTACGACTTCAGCTCTGTGGGGGGCAAATAAGCAGAGATTAAAGGGGAGCTCCACCTGCAGCGGCCGCCGCCTCCGGGTGAATCATCATCACTTCCTATTTCTAATGTGAAAGAAATTAAAAAAGGAGAGATGGCGTCTAATGAAAACAGTTATAACCAATTGCGAGGGTGCTCACCTGGAAGCGTTGTGCAAATTATTGTATGAATATGGGTGCCTCTATCCGAGCCTCGTGGTCACCTCCTCCGGAGCCAAAATTGGACAATGGGTACACCGCAGAATACTGCAACTAAAATGGTCGACCGGGCGCTCGTTTCTGGGAACAAATCCTCGTGGCGGATGGTGTCGAATAAAATGATAATTTATTCCATAAGAAATGCGCAGGGTGTTAGCGTTCGCACAGAACAGTAACACATAACGCGTTTCGTGTCTACCACCGGCACTTCCTCAAAGATTAGTGCACTGTACATCTGAGGAAGTGCCGGGTAGGGCACGAAACGCGTTATGGGGTTACTGTTCTGTGCTAACAAAACCCTGCGCATTTCTTTTTGGAATAAATTATCATTTTATTCGACACCATCCGCCACGAGGATTTGTTCCCAGAAACGAGCGCCCGGTCGACCATTTTAGTTGCAGTATTCCTATTTCTAATGTAAAATATCATTATTGTTCCTACCAGGAAACCATCAACCAGCTGCTGTTGACGGATCTTATGATGACGCACACACCTGATGCTCGATAATGCATAGCCAATGCCTGCAGCAGCTACGCAAGGGTCAGCGGGCCAATCAGAACCAGTATAGCCGGGTGATCAGGGCCGCAGCAGCTTGATGATGGTTTCCAAATTCTCAGATTGCACTGCTCTCCTCAGCATTGGCCCCCGCGCCCCCTGGTCTCCTTGGCATTGGCCCCCGCGCCCCCTGGTCTCCTCGGCATTTGGGCCCCCCCCCCCCTGTCCCTGGCATTGGCCCGCGCCCCCGGTCTCCTTGGCATTGGCCCCCGCGCCCCCTGGTCTCCTCTGCATTGGCCCCCGCACCCCTGGTCTCCTCGGCATTGGCCCCCGCGCTCCCTGGTCTCCTCGGCATTGGCCCCCGCGCCCCTTGCTCACCTTGGCATTGGCCCCCGCGCTCCCCCTGGTCTCCTCGGCATTGGCCCCGCGCCCCCCGGGTCTCCTCGGCATTGGCCCCCGCGCCCCCTGGTCTCCTCGGCATTGGCCCCCGCGCCCCTTGCTCTCCTCGGCATTGGCCCCCGCGCCCCCTGGTCTCCGCGGCAGTGGCCCCCGCGCCCCTGGTCTCCTCGGGATTGGCCCCCCGCGCCCCCTGGTCTCCTTGGACTTGGCCCCCGCGCCCCCTGGTCTCCTGGGCATTGGCCCCCGCGCCCTGGTCTCCTTGGCATTGGCCCCCGCGCTCCCTGGTCTCCTCGGCATTGGCCCCCGCGCCCCTTGCTCTCCTCGGCATTGGCCCCCGCGCCCCTTGCTCTCCTTGGCATTGGCCCCCGCTCCCCCTGGTCTCCTCGGCATTGGCCCCCGCTCCCTCTGGTCTCGGGAAGATCTCACTAACAGTCGGTGTGTGCCTCAAGCCTTAGGGGAAGCGATCTGTTTTTGGAAACCATCAGCAAGCTGCTGCTGAGCTGGTCACCTGTCTCTCCGGGTATACTGGTTCTGATTGGCTCCGTGACCTCCTCATGGTCTTCTCTAGAGCTGCACCTCTCCTGGCGCTCTCTCCCTCGCCACTAATGCCAGCTCCAGGCCGATCCTCAGACGCTGCCGCTCTGGTGACCCTCAGGATGCGGCCGTATCCCAGCTCAGGACTCTCCCACTGCTGCCTTACTGTTGCTCTAGAACTACAACTCCCAGCAAGTGAAGGCAGCAGCTGGAGTGCTCTAGGGAATGTGGCCCTTGTGCTGAAGGCTGGGAGACCCCACAATCCTTACCTCCGATGGCTTCACACCTGGACGCCATCTCCCATAACACCAGAGCCAGGGAGTAGACGTCCATCTGCTTGAAGGCCTCCATGTCCTCCAGGTTCACCCGAGACTCCAGGACCTCCGGGGCCATATAGCGCGCCGTCCCCACCTGCACAGGAAGAGGGATTCTGTGAGCCGGAGCCCCTCCAGAAGCTGCGAGTGCAAGATGGAGACTGACCACAAAAAGACAGCACCCCCATCCTCCTATAGACACAGTGTGACCACCACCCCCATCCTCCTATAGACACAGTGTGACCACCACCCCCATCCTCCTATAGACACAGTGTGACCCTCACCCCCATCCTCCTATAGACACAGTGTGACCCTCACCCCCATCCTCCTATAGACACAGTGTGACCCTCACCCCCATCCTCCTATAGACACAGTGTGACCCTCACCCCCATCCTCCTATAGACACAGTGTGACCCTCACCCCCATCCTCCTATACAGTGTGACTACCACCCCCATCCTCCTATATACAGTGTGACCCTCACCCCCATCCTCCTATAGACACAGTGTGACCCTCACCCCCATCCTCCTATATACAGTGTGACCCTCACCCCCATCCTCCTATAGACACAGTGTGACCCTCACCCCCATCCTCCTATATACAGTGTGACCCTCACCCCCATCCTCCCTTTAAAACAAAAAGTTAAACCCCCCCCCCATCCCATATATCAGTGTGACCCCCAAACCCCCCTCCCCATAGACACAGTGTGAAACCCCCACCCCCAAACCCCCCTATAATTTCAGGTGACCCCCCACCCCCCATCCCCTATTGATACAGTTGACCCTCACCCCCAAACCTCCCCATAGACACAGTTTTGGGCCCTCACCCCCATCCCCTATAGACAGTGGGGACCCCCCACCCCCCAAACCTCCTATAGACAAAGTGGAAACCCCCAACCCCCCCTTCCCTCCTAAAGAAACAGTGTGGGCCCCCCACCCCCCTCCCCCCTATAGAAAACAGTGTTACACTTTACCCCATCCCCCCTATACACAGTGTGACCCTCCCCCCCATCCTCCTATATACGTGTGGGCCCTCACCCCATCCCCCTATATCCAGTGTGACCCCCACCCCCATCCTCCTATAAAACAAATGTGACCCCCACCCCCCCCCTCCTTTATATAGGGGGGACCCCCCCCCCATTTCCCCCTTATACACAGTTTGAACCTAAACCCCCCTCCCCCCCTATAGACATGTTGGGCCCCACCCCCATCCTCCCCCAAAAGACATAGTGTGACCCTCACCCCCAAACCCCCCCCCCTAAAAAACCCCGTGGTTTGGGGGAAAACCCCCAACCCCTTTCCCCCCCCCCCCAAACCCCCCCCCTCCCTTTTTTTAGACACTGTGGGGGAAAAACCCCCCTTTCCCCCCCCCCCCCCATTTTCCCCCCCTTTTTAGGAAAAAACAGGAGGGGGACCCCCCCCCAACCCCCCCCCCCAAAAAACCCCCCCCCCCCTTAAAACCCCCCAAAACCCCAAAATTTTTTTTTTGGGCCCCCCCCCCAAAAAAAACCCCTCCCCCCCTATAACACAGTGTGACCCCACCCCCAAACCTCCTATAGACAAAAGTTGAACCCCCACCCCCCCTTCCCCCTATAAAAACAGTGTACCCCACCCCCATCCTCCTATTGACACAGTTGAACCCTTTACCCCATCCCCCCTATTAAAACGGTGAACCCCCCCCCCATCCTCCTATACAGTGTCCCCCCCCCCCCACCCCCCCTTTTACACCCTGGGGACCCTCAACCCCCCTCCTCCTATACAGTGGACCCTCACCCCCCCCCCTCCCATACATGGGACCCTCACCCCCCTCCCCCTATAGACACCGTGTGACCACCACTTCCCCTCCTCCTAAAGACAAAGTGGGGACCCCCACGGGCCCTCCCCCTATAAAAAGTGTGATCCCCCCACCCCATCCCCCTAAAAGACAAGGGGACCACCACTCCCCTCCCCTTTTAGACACATGTGACCCTCCCCCCATCCCCTTTTTAAAAAGGTGACCCTACCCCCCATCCTCCCCATACTTGACTCCACCCCCATCCTCCTATATACAGGGTGTCCCCTCACCCCCCCTCCGTAAAAACACAGTTGACCCCCCACCACCCCTCCTCCAAAGACATAGTGTACCCCCCACCCCCATCCCCCAAAACAGGTTCCACCATCCCATCCTCCTATAGACACCGTGTGACCCTCACCCCCCTCCTCCCCATATACATGTGCCCTCACCCCCATCCTCCCCAACACAGTGTGCCCCACCCCCATCCTCCTATAATACAGGTTTTAACCCCACCCCCATCCCCCTAAAAACAAAAGTGTGACCCTCACCCCCATCCTCCTATAGCCACAGTGTGACCCTCCAAACCCCACCTCCAAAAAGACACAGTGTGACCACCACCCCCCCTCCCCTATAAAGACAGTGGGGGACCCCCACCCCCATTTTCCTTTCCCATAGCCACAGAGGAAACCCCCACCCCCCCAAAACCCCTATAACACAGTGGAAACCCCCCCCCCACCTCCCATAAAAAACAGTGGGGGACCCCCACCCCCATTCCCCTATATACACAGTGTACCCCCACCCCCCTCCCCTATAGGGAAAAAGTTTACCCTCAAACCCCCCTCCTCCTAATACCCAGTGGGGACCCCCTTTTAAACCCCCCCCTCCTCCATAACAAGTTGACCCCACCCCCACCTCCTATAAAAATGTGACTACCACCCCCATCCTCCTATACAGTGTGACCACCACTCCCAACCTCCAAAAGACACAGTGTGACCCTCACCCCCATTTTCCCCCTATATACATTTGACCCTCCCCCCCATCCTCCTTAGAAACATGTGAAAACCCCCCCCCACCCCCATCCTCCTATAGACAGTGTGACCCTCACCCCCATTCCCCCCCATAGCCACAGTGTACCCTCACGCCCCCCCCCCCCTATAGACACATTGGGGAACCCCCCACCCCCATCCTCCTATAACACAGTAATTTCCCCACCCCCTATCCTCCATAGACACAGTGTGACCCCCCACCCCCCCTCCTCCTATAACCCCAGTGTACCCTCAACCCCATCCTCCTATAGATACAGTGTGATCCTCACCCCCATCCCCTATACCGGGGTGACCCTCAAACCCCCCTCTCCTAAACACAAGGGGACCCTCACCCCCCTCCTCCTATACACATTTTGAAACCCCCACCCCCATTTTTCCTATAACATGTGACCCCACCCCCATCCTCCTAAAACAGGTTAAACCCCACCCCCATCCTCCTATATACAGTGACCCTCCCCCCCCTTTCCCCCTATACAAATGGACCCCCAAACCCCCCTCCCCAATACAGTGTGACCCCCCCACCCCCATCCCCCCAAAAGCCACAAGTGTGTCCCTCACCCCCATCCTCCTATATACAGAGTGACCCACACCCCCCATCCTAATAAAAGCCCACATTTTGGGCCCCTCACCCCCATCCCCTATATACATTGGGGACCCTCACCCCCATTTTCCCCCTGTATACACAAATGGGGACCCTCACCCCCCTCCTCCTAAAACACAGGGGGACCCCACCCCCATCCTCCCCTTTCACAGTGTGGGCCCTCACCCCCATCCTCCTATAGACACAGTGTGACCCTCACCCCCATCCTCCTATATACAGTGTGACCCTCACCCCCATCCTCCTATATACAGTGTGACCCTCACCCCCATCCTCCTATATACAGTGTGACCCTCACCCCCATCCTCCTATAGATACAGTGACCCTCACCCCCAACCTCCTATAACCGTGTACCCCCCACCCCCCCTCCACCCCATACACAGTGTGGAAACCCCCCACCCCCCTCCCCTATAAAATAAGTTGGGCCCTCACCCCCACCCCTATACACAGTTTTGACCCTCCCCCCATCCTCCTAAATATACATGTGACCCTCACCCCCCCCTCCCCTATAGAAAACAGTGTGACCCCCACCCCCATCCTCCTATACACAGTGTGACCCTCACCCCCCCTCCCCTATAGATACAAATGGGGAACCCCCACCCCCCTCCTCCTATTACAGGTGACCCTCAAACCCCCCTCCTCCAAAAGACCCCAGTGGGGACCCTCACCCCCATCCTCCTATATACAGTGTGACCCTCACCCCCATCCTCCTATAGATACAGTGTGACCCTCACCCCCATCCTCCCATACAGTGTGACCCTCACCCCCCATCCTCCTATAGATAAAAGTGTACCCCCCACCCCCCCTCCTCCTATAGACACAGTGTGAAACCCCACCCCCCCCCCTCCTATAGATACAGGGGACCCTCCCCCCCCACCTCCTATATCGTGTGACCCTCCCCCCCAAACCTCCCCATATACACATGTGACCCTCACCCCCATCCTCCTATAGACACAGTGTGACCCTCACCCCCATCCTCCTATACAGTGTGACCCTCACCCCCATCCTCCTATACAGTGTGACCCTCACCCCCATCCTCCTATATACAGTGTGACCCTCACCCCATCCTCCTATAGAAAACAGGGTACCCTCACCCCCATCCCCCCTATATACAGGGTGACCCTCACCCCCATCCTCCCCATACACAGTGGGGACCCTCACCCCCACCCCCTATAAAATGTGACCCTCACCCCCCTTCCCCCTATATACATGTGACCCCACCCCCATCCTCCTTTTAACAGGGGACCCGCACCCCCCCTCCTCCTTAAAAAAACAGGTTGGGCTACCACCCCCATCCCCCTATAACACAGGTGACCCTCACCCCCAACCGCCTTTAGACACAGTGGACCCTCACCCCCCCCAATTTCCCCCAGATCCGTGTGACCCTCACCCCCATCCTTTTTATACAGTGGACCCCAAACCCCCCCCTCCATATACAGTGTGGGCCCCCTTTCCCCATTTCCCCCTATAAACATTTTGACCCCCACCCCCCCCCTCCTATTTCACCGTGTGACCCTCACCCCCAAAAATCCTATAACAGGTTACCCCCCCCCCATCCCCCCCATATACTGGTGGGCCCCCCACCCCCCCCTCCTATAGTACAAAATGTGACCCTCACCCCCATCCCCCCTAAAGATACATGGATCCCACCCCCATCCTCCAATAAAGTGTGACCCTAACCCCCCCCCCTCCCCATAGATACAATGTACCCTTACCCCATCCTCCTATATACAGTGTGACCCTCACCCCCATCCTCCTATTATACAGGGGACCCTCACCCCCCATCCTCCTATAGATACAGGTGAAACCCCCACCCCCCCCTCCATAGATACAGTGTGACCCCACCCCCCTTTCCCCCTATAAAACCCTGGACCCTCACCCCCATTATCCTATATACAGTGTGACCCTCACCCCCAGCCTCCTATACACAGTGTGACCCTCCCCCCCCATCCCCTAAGAAACAAATGTGAAACCCCCACCCCCCCACCTCCTATAGAAACAGTGTGAACCCCCCACCCCCATTTTCCCCCTATAGACACAGTGGGGACCCTCACCCCCATCCCCTATATACAGTGGGGACCCTACCCCCAAACCTCCTTTTAAAACCAATGTGACCCTCACCCCCATCCTCCTATACAGTGTGACCCTCACCCCCTTCCCCCGATATACAGTGGACCCCAAAACCCCCCTCCTCCTAGGGCACCCGTGTGACCCCTCACCCCCATCCTCCCCATAAACAGTGTGGGCCCTCACCCCCCTCCTCCTAGACCCAGTGGGGCCCCCCCACCCCCATCCTCCCCAAGACAAAAGTGTGACCCTCACCCCCATCCTCCTATAGATACAGTGTGACCCTCACCCCCATCCTCCTATATACAGTGTGACCCTCACCCCCATCCTCCTATAGACACAGTGTGACCCTCACCCCCATCCTCCTATATACAGTGTGACCCTCACCCCCATTTCCCCCTATCACATGGGGACCCCTCACCCCCACCCCTTTTTATACATGTGAACCCTCACCCCCCATCCCTCTTATACCCGTGTGACCCTCAACCCCCCCTCCCCCCCTATAGATTTCAGTGTGACCCTCACCCCCCCTCCTCCATAATACAGTGTTTTCCCTCACCCCCATTTCCCCCCAATACAGTGTGACCCTCACCCCCAACCTCCATGATACCAATTTTGGGCCCCCCACCCCCATCCCCTAAAAGATACATGTGACCCTCACCCCCAAACCCCCTAAATACAGTGGGAAACCCCCCCCCCCAACTCCTATAAAATAAAAGGGGACCCCACCCTCCATTATCCTATATACATTGACCCTCACCCCCATCCTCCTATAGACACAGGTACCCCCCACCCCCATCCCCCTATACACAAGGGACCCTCAAACCCCCCCCTCCAAAATTAAAAGTTGACCCCCCACCCCCCATCCTCCTATACAGTGTGACCCTCACCCCCATCCTCCTATAGATACAAGGGCCCTCACCCCCATCCTCCTTTTAAATTTTGACCCCCCACCCCCATTATCCTTTTAAACAATGGGGACCCTCACCCCCATCCTCCCATACAGTGTGACCCCCCAAACCCCCCCCCTCCCCATATACGGTACCCTCACCCCCATCCTCCTATACACAGTGTGACCCTCACCCCCCATCCTCCTATATACAGTGTGAACCTCACCCCCATCCTCCTATAAACCAAAATGTACCCTCACCCCCATCCTCCAAAAGACAAGTGTGACCCTCACCCCCAAATTTTCCTATATACCCGTTTTTACCCCACCCCCAAAAATCCATAAAAGTGTGACCTTCACCCCCCTCCCCCATACAGGTGACCCCACCCCCCATTATCCTATATACATGTGACCCTCCCCCCCAACCCCCCTTTTACAGTGGTTTACCCCACCCCCCATCCTCCTATAGACACAGTGTGACCCTCACCCCCCATCCCCAAAATAATGTGACCCTCACCCCCCATCCTCCCCATACAAATTTTGAAAAACCCCCCCAACCCCCCCCCCTCCTCCTATAAAAAAACAGTGGGGACCACCCCCCCCCCATCCCCCTAGACCAGGTGACCCTCACCCCCCTTATCCCCATAAAACAGTGTGAACCTCACCCCCATCCTCCTATAGACACAGTGTGCCCCTCACCCCCAGCCTCCAAAAGAACATTTTGACCCTCACCCCCGTCCTCCCCATAGACACATGTGAAACCCTCACCCCCCCCTCCTCCTTAGAAACAGTGTGACCACCACCCCATCCTCCTATACACAGTGTGACCCTCACCCCCATTCCCCCTATATACAGTGTGAAACCCCCACCCCCACCTCCTATATACAGTGTACCCCACCCCCATTTCCCCCTATTTGACACAGTTTTTACCCTCCCCCCACCTCCATATCAGTGGGGAAACCCCACCCCCCCCTCCTATAGATACCAAATGACCCCCACCCCCCCTCCCTCCTATTTACATGGACCCTCACCCCCCTTTTCCTATATACCCGTGTGACCCCCAAACCCCCATCCCCCCATAAAAGTTGACCCCACCCCCCATCCCCTATATACATTGGGCCCCCACCCCCATCCTCCATAGACCAAAAAGTGTGACCCTCACCCCCCATCCTCTTATACTGTTTGACCCTCACCCCCAACCTCCTATAGACCCCAGTGTGACCCTTTACCCCCATCCCCCTAAAAACCCCAGTGTGACCCTCACCCCCCATCCTCCTATAGATACAGTGTGACCCTCACCCCCCATCCTCCTATATACAGTGTTAAACCCCCACCCCCCATCCCCCTATATAAGTGGGGACCCTACCCCCATCCTCCCCCATATACATTTTGACCCTCCCCCCCCAATTTCCCCCTATATACCCTGGAAACCCCCACCCCCCATCCCCTAACACAGTGTGGGCCCTCCCCCCCCCCATCCCCTAAGACACGTGTCCCTCACCCCCCATCCTCCTATAGATACAGTGTGACCACCACCCCCATCCTCCCATACAGTGTGACCCTCACCCCCAAACCTCCCCATATTTCTTTTGACCCCCCACCCCCCCCTCCTCCCTTTTAGAAAACAGTGTGACCCTCACCCCCATCCTCCTATATACAGTGTGACCCTCACCCCCCTCCTCCTATAGACAAAGTGTGACCCTCACCCCCCTCCTCCTAAAGATACAGTTTTGGAAACCCCTTTTACCCCCATCCCCCCTATAGACACAGTGTGGAAACCCCCACCCCCCCCTCCTCCTATAGACACAGGGGGGACCCTCACCCCCATCCCCCCCTTTTAACCAGTGGTGGCCCCCCCCCCCATCCCCTATAGATACAGTGTGACCCTCAAACCCCCCCCTCCTAAGATAAAGTGTGCCCTCCCCCCCATCCTCCTATATACCGTGTAAACCCCCACCCCCCTCCCCTATAGACACAGTGTGACCCTCACCCCCCTACTCCTATAGACACAGTGTGACCCTCACCCCCATTATCCTATATACAGTGTGACCCTCACCCCCATCCTCCTATAGATACAGTGACCCTCACCCCCAAACCTCCTATATACAGGGGAAACCCCCACCCCCATCCTCCTTAAAATAAAAGTGACCCTCACCCCCCTCCTCCTATAGACAAAAAGTTGAAACCCTCACCCCCATCCTCCCCTTTTTACACATTTGACCCTCACCCCATTTCCCCCTATATACAGTGGGGCCATCCCCCCCCATCCCCCGTATACACATTGGGGACCCCCACCCCCATCCTTTCCCATAACACAAGGGGAACCCCCCCACCCCCAAACCTCCTATAAAAAATGTGACCCCACCCCCCCCTCCCCATAAAATAAAACAGTGGACCCTCCCCCCCATCCTCCTAGAAAACAGTGTGACCCCTCCCCCCAACCTCCAAAGACACAGTTTTTAAACCCCCACCCCCACCTCCCCAAAAATACAGTGTGACCCCCCACCCCCAAACCTCCAAAAAGATACAGTGGGGACCCCCCAACCCCCCCTCCTCCCCATAGACACAGTGTGACCCCCCCACCCCCCAAACCTCCTAAAAGACACAGGAAAACCCTCACCCCCATCCTCCTATAACCCGGTGCCCCACCCCCCCCTCCTCCTTTAACAGTGTAACCCCCACCCCCTCCTCCTATAGACACAGTGTGACCCCCCCCCCATCCTCCTATAAAATACAGGGGGTGACCCCCCACCCCCCCCTTTCCCCCTAAAATACATTGGGGACCCTCACCCCCATCCTCCAAAAGAAACCCTTGTGACCCCACCCCCATCCTCCTATAACACATGTATTACCCCCCCCCATCCTCCTATAGACACCGTGTGACCACCACCCCCATCCTCCCATACAGTGTGACCCTCACCCCCCCAAAACCCCTATACAGTTGGGGACTACCACCCCCCATCCTCCTATACATGGAACCATCACACCCCTCCTCCTAAGGGAAAAAGTTTTTGGGGGCCCCACCCCCCAAACCTCCATAAACCCGTTGGGGACCCTCCCCCCCCAACCTCCTATAAAAATGTACCCCACCCCCATCCCCCCTATAACAGTGGACCCTCACCCCCATCCTCCTATAACAAAATGGACCCTTCCCCCCAACCTCCTAAGGGGTGACCTCCCCCCCATCCCCCTATAGATACAGGGGTTTCCCTCACCCCCATCCTCCTATAACACCAGTGTAAACCCCACCCCCCAACCTCCTATAGATACAGTGACCCTCACCCCCATCCTCCTATAAACAGTGTTTAACCCCCCACCCCCCCATCCTCCTATTTTAAAACAGTGTGACCCTCACCCCCATCCTCCTATAAAGTGTGACCCTCACCCCCCAACCTCCAAAATTACAAAAGTGTTACCCCCAAAACCCCCCTCCTCCCCATAATACATTGACCCTCACCCCCAAACCCCATAGATACAGGTGACCCTCCCCCCCCCCCATCCCCCTATACAGGGGGGACCCCACCCCCCCTCCCTCCTATAGCACAGTGTGACCCTTTACCCCCCCCCCTCCTCCTATAGACACGTGTTAAAACCCCCACCCCCACCCTCCTATAGACACAGTGTGACCCTCACCCCCATCCTCCTATACACAGTGTGACCCTCACCCCCCATTCCCCCTATAGATACAGTTTGGGCCCTCACCCCCATCCCCTAAAACACTTTTGACCCTTTACCCCCATCCTCCCCTTAAAACAGTTTTGAACCCCCCACCCCCATCCTTCCCCATAAGACAGTGTGAACCCCCCACCCCCCTCCTCCTAAAAAATTGTGACCCTCACCCCCCCTCCCCAAAAGACAAAAGTGGGGACCCTCACCGCCCCCATCCTCCTATAGACACAGTGTGACCCTCACCCCCCCCCTATACAGTGTGACCCTCACCCCCATCCTCCTATAGACACAGTGACCCTCACCCCCATCCTCCTATAGACCCCAGGTTTTGGGCCCCCACCCCCATCCCCTATAGATACATGTGACCCTACCCCCCCCCCCCCTATAGAAAACAGTGTACCCCCACCCCCCAACCCCCCTATAATACAGTGAGAAACCCCCCAACCCCCCCCTCCCCTATAATAGTGTGACCCTCACCCCCTCCCCAAACATGTTTACCCTCCAAAACCCCCATCCCCTATAGACACCCTGTGACCCTCACCCCCATCCCCCCAAAAGAAAACCCGTGTGACCATCACACCCATCCTCCTATAGAAACAGTGTGACCCTCACCCCCCCCCATCCCCCCTATAGATCAGTTTACCCACACCCCCATCCCCTATAGATTTCAGTGTGACCCCCAAACCCCCCTCCTCCTATACACAGTGTGACCCTCACCCCCCATCCTCCTATAGACAGTGTGACCCTCCAAACCCCCCCCCTCCCCATTTAAAACAGTGTGGGCCCCCCCACCCCCAAACCCCTATAATACAGTGTACCCTTCCCCCCCCCCAATTTTCCTATTTTACAGTGGGGCCCCACCCCCCCTCCTCCTCTAGACACAGTGGGACCCTCACCCCCATCCTCCTAGAGACACATGTTCCCTCCCCCCCCATCCCCCAAAAGACACAGTGTTTACCCCACCCCCATCCCCTATAACAGGTGGGCCCAAACCCCCCCTCCTCCTATAGACACAGTGGGACCCCACCCCCCCCTCCCCCTATAGACAACCCGTGTGCCCTTCACCCCCTCCTCCTATAAAAAAATGTGACCCCCCACCCCCATCCTCCCCATACACAGTGTGGAAACCCCCACAACCCCCCCTCCTATATACAGTTGCCCTCACCCCCCCTCCTCCTAAAAGACACGTTGACCCCTCACCCCCATCCCCTATACATAGTGTGAGCCTCACCCCCATCCCCCCTATACTTGAACCCCCACCCCCATCCCCCTAAAGATAAATGTGACCCTCACCCCCATCCTCCTATACAGTGTGACCCTCACCCCCCCTCTCCTATATACAGTGTGACCCTCACCCCCATCCTCCAAAAGACACAGAGAGACCCTCTCCCCCAACCCCCTAAAAACACAGTGTGACCCTCCCCCCCCCATCCCCTAAACAGGTGAAACCCCCACCCCCCCTCCTCCTAAATACAGTGTGAAACCCCCACCCCCCCCTCCAAAAACACTGACACTCACCCCCATCCTCCTATAGATACAGTTTGACCCCCTCACCCCCCAAACCCCTAAAGACACATTTTACCCTCCCCCCCCAACCTCCTATAGAAACAGTTGCCCTCCCCCCCATACCTTATAGGGAAAAGTGTGACCCTCCCCCCCCTTTCCCCCTATAATACAGTGACCCTCACCCCCAAACCTCCAAAAAACCTTTTGACCCCCCACCCCCCCTTTTTTCTATATTTCAAAGTGGGGCCCAACACCCCCATACGTTGGGAAACCTCAAACCCCCCTCCCCATTTTACATGTGACCCCCACCCCCAAATTTTTCCAAAATTTCAGTTACCCCTCACCCCCCAATTTCCCCCCATACAGTTGGAAACCCCACCCCCATCCCCCATATACAGTGTGGGCCCTCACCCCCACCTCCAACACCCGTGGGACCCTCACCCCCATTATCCTATAAACAGTGTGACCCTCACCCCCATCCTCCTATAGACCCAGTGTGCCCCACACCCACCCCCTCCTCCATACAGTGGACCCTTTAACCCCCCCTCCTCCCCCTACAGTGTGACCCCCACCCCCCTCCCCCAAAACACCGTTTTGACCCTCACCCTCCCTCCTCCTTAAACCCAGTGTTTACCCTCACCCCCCCCCTCCCTTTTACCCGTGTGACCCCCCCCCCCCCCATCCTCCTAAAGACAAAAGGTTTTTACCCTCTCCCCCATCCTCCTATATACAGTGTGACCCCCCACCCCCCTCCTCCTATAGATACAGTGGGGACCCTCACCCCCACCCTCCTATAGATCCTGTGTGACCCTCACCCCCCTCCTCCCCATAAAACAGGTGACCCTCACCCCCTTCCCCCCTAAATACAGTGGGACCCCACCCCCATCCTCCTAGACACCGTGTGGGCCCCTCACCCCCTATCCTCCTATAGATACAGTGTGATCCTCACCCCCATCCCCCCCTTTTAAACAGTGTGACCCTCAAACCCCCCCCTCCTATAGATACAGTGTGAACCTCACCCCCATCCTCCTATAACCCAGTGTACCCTCACCCCCCCCCTCCTATAAAATTGACCCTCAAAAACCCCCCTCCTTTCCCAAACCCTGTGACCCTCACCCCCAACCCCCCTATTACAGGTGACCCTCCCCCCCTCCTCCTATACATTGTGACCCCACCCCCCCCCAACTCCTATCCCGTGTGACCCTCCCCCCCCCATCCCCCTATATACATGTTACCCCCCACCCCCATTTCCCCCAAATACAGTGACCCTTTACCCCCATCCCCCCATACAGTGTGACCCTCACCCCCATCCTCCTATATACAGTGGGACCCTCACCCCCCCTCCTCCCATAGAACAAATGTGAAACCCCACCCCCATTACCTTTTAAAAAGGTTTAAACCCCCCCCATTTCCCCCTATAGACACAGGTTTACCCCCTCCCCCCCCATCCTCCTATAACACATGTGACCCTCCCGCCCCATCCTCGGGTCCTTTGCCCATGGACCGCTTCCCCTGGCGGGCCCTCAAACCCGGCCCGTTGGCGAAGTCGTCGGGCCCTCCCGCCGGGGGGGTCCAGGCGAGGGGTGCCCCAAGTCGCAAAAGGGGGGCCCCCTCGCCTCGCCTTTACCAGGGCGTTCCTTGGCCCTTTATTTCGCGGTTGGGGGGATGGCGACCTTGGCGGCGCCGCAGGGGGGAAACGCTGTGCAGGGGGGCCAAAAGGGCCGGGGCACCCCCGGGGCCCCGGGATGTCCCCGCAGAGCGCCCCAGCCCAGGAGGTGGCCGCTCAGGAAGTCCTTCAGGTTGCCCCGGGCGTGGTAGGCGGTGATGATCCAGTAGTGGGCGCCGCGCTCCCCCGGGTGATAACTGCCAGACTTGGCATGCTTCAGGGTTTCGTCGGGTGAAGCCTGCTCCCCCCTTCCGGACGAGACCTCCTTGGGCCCGGGGAAAATCTTCAAAAAGGGGGCCCCCGTCTGTTAATGGCCGGCCGGGGTGTGCTGGGAGCTTTTCCCCCCACACCTCCGCGCAGCGCCCCTTCCCCACGCGCTGCTCCAGCTGGATGGGCAGCAGCTCCGTGTTGTGGTTGATGCTGTTGGCGCGGGCCGGGCTGAGCTCACCCAGCGAGGAGGGCACCCCGCGCTCCAGCCAGAACTTGGGGGGGACCCGCAGCCTAGGGTGCGATAAAAGGTAAAAAGAGGCCCCTACCCGCTAGGGGCCCAAAGGGGAGGGGGCAGCAAACGAGGGCGGCCACCCCCAAAACCGCCTCCCGGCAAGAGCAGCGATACCCTGCGGGGAGAGGCAAGCTGACCCCGGGGACAGCAACCCCATCATCACCCAGGAGACAACTCCTACAACCACCCCCCGGGGGACATGACACAGCACAGCAACTCCCCAAACACCCCGGGGACAAACCCACAAAACCACCCAGGGACATTTACCACACAGCAACTCCCATCATTCACCCAGGAGACAACTCCTATCATCCACCCGGGGGACATGTCCAAAAGGTCGTCCCCTCCCCCCCCCCCCCGCTCCCCCAACACATGTCCACAAGGTCCCCCGGCTCCCCCACACAAGTCCACAAGGGCCCCCCCCCCCCCCCCCCCCCCGCTCCCCCCCCCACATGCCCAAGGTCCCCCCGGCTCCCCAGCACATGTCCACAAAAAGGTCCCCCCCCCCCCCCCCCGCTCCCCCAGCACAGTCCCAAGGGCCCCCGCCCCCCCCACACATGCCAAAGGGCCCCCAGCTCCCCCAGCCACCACAAGGTCCCCGCCCCCCCACAAGTCCACAAGGGCCCCCCGCTCCCCAGCACATGTCCACAAGTCCCCCGCTCCCCCACACAGTCCCAAGGTTTCCCCCACTCCCCCCCCCCCCCCCCCCCCCCCCAGCACAGTCCACAATGTCCCCCCCGCTCCCCAACACATTCCACAAGGTCCCCTGCTCCCCCAGCACATGTCCCACAAGGTTTTCCCCCCCGCCCCCCAGCACATGTCCACAAGGTCCCCCGCTCCCCCAGCACATGTCCACAAGGTCCCCCCCCCGCCCCACACATGTCCACAAGGTCCCCCCCCCCCCCCCCCCTCCCCAGCCAGTCCAAAAAAGGGCCCCCCTCCCCAGCCAATTCCCCAATGGCCCCCTCCCCCCAGCACATTTCCCCCCAAGGCCCCCCGCTCCCCAAAACATTCCACAAGGTCCCCCTGCTCCCCCCACAATGTCCCCCCAAGGTTCCCCCCCCCCCCCCCCCCCCTTTCCCCAACCCCCTTGCCCCCCCAGCACATGCCCAAGTTCCCCCCCCCCCCTGCTCCCCCAGCACATGTCCACAAGGTCCCCCCGCTCCCCCAGCTCATGTCCACAAGGGCCCCCCCCCCCCCCACCCTGCCACAAGGTCCCCCCTCCCCCCCAGCTCATTCCAACAAGGCCCCCCCCCTGCCCCCGCCATGTCCACAAGTCCCCCCGCTCCCCCCAGCCAGTCCCAAAAAGGGCCCCGCTCCCCCAGCCATTCCACAAGGCCCCGCTCCCCCCCCACATGCCACAAGGCCTCCCTGCTCCCCCCGCAAAAGTCCACAAGTCCCCCGCTCCCCCCAGCACATGTCCCAAGGCCCCCCGCTCCCCCCGCACATGCCAAAGGTCCCCCCTCCCCCCACAAATGTCCCAAGGTCCCCCCTCCCCCCCACACATGTCCACAGGCCCCCCCCGCCCCAGCACATGTCCCACACCTCCCGGGGTCCCCCAGCAATTCCACAAGGGGCCCCCTCCCCCAGCCATGTCCACAAGGTCCCCTCCTCCCCGCACATGTCCTCAAGGTCCCCCCTCTCCCCCAGCACATGTCCACAAGGGCCCCTGCTCCCCCCACCAGGCCCCAAATGCCCCCCCCAGGTCCCGTCCCCGGTTCCCCCCCCCCCCCCCGCCCCCCACACAGGGCCCCACAAGGTTTCCCCCGCTCCCCCAGCACAGGGCCACAAAGCCCCCCCGCCCCCCAGCACATGTCCCCAAGGTCCCCCAGCCCCCCAGCTCATGTCCACAAGGTCCCCGGGCTCCCCCAGCACATGTCCACAAGGTCCCCCTCCCCCCACAGGTCCCAAGGTCCCCCGCTCCCCCCTCCCCCGCCATTTCCACAAGGTCCTCCCTCCCCCCCCAGCACAGCCCAAGGTCCCCCCTGCTCCCCCACCATGTCCACAAGGGCCCCCCCCCCCCCCTCCCCCCCAAACCACCCCGGTCCCCCTCCCCCCACCAGGGCCACAAGGTCCCCCGGGTCCCCACACCCTTCCAAAAAGGCCCCCTGCTCCCCCAGCCATGTCCCAAGGCCCCCCGGGTCCCCCACACATGTCCACAAAAACCCCCCCCCCTCCCCCACATGCCAACAAGGGCCCCCCGCTCCCCCAGCCAGCCACAAGGTCCCCCTCTTCCCCCCAATGTCCACAAGGTCCCCCGTCCCCCCGCACATGTCCACAAGGTGCCCCCCTCCCCCTCACCCGTCCCCCAAGGTCCCCCCCCCCCGCTCCCCCAGCACATGTCCACAAGGTCCCCCCCCCCCCCCCCCGCTCCCCCAGTCCACAAAGGGCCCCCCCCCAACCCACCCCCCCCCTCCCCAGCACATGTCCACAAGGTCCCCCTGCCTCCCCCAGTCAGTCCACAAAGTCCCCCCCCCCGCCCCACACAGTCCCAAAAATCCCCCCCTGCCCCAGCACAGTCCACAAGGTCCCCCCTGCTCCCCCACTCTTCCACAAGGGCCCCCCCTCCCCCAGCACAGTCCACAAGGTCCCCCCCCTCCCCCAGCCATTCCACAATCCCCCCCCTCCCCAGCACATTTCCACAAGGGTTTTTCCCCCTGCTCCCCCAAGGGTATGTCCACAAGGTCCCCTGCTCCCCCAGCCAGTCCAAAGGTCCTCCTGCTCCCCCAGCACATGTCCACAAGGTCCCCCCTTCTCCCCCACCAAAAGTCCCAAGGTCCCCCCCCTCCCCCCGCACATGTCCACAAGGGCCCCCCCCCCCCCCAGCACATGTCCACAAGGTCCCCCCCCTGCTCCCCCAGCACATGTCCAAAAGGTCCCCCGGGTCCCCCCGCACATGTCCACAAGGTTCCCCGCTCCCCCGCCAGCCCAAGGCCCCTGCTCCCCCCAGCAAGCCACAAGGGCCCCTGCTCCCCCAGCACATTCCCCAAGGTCCCCCCCCTCCCCCGCACTGTCCACAAGGTCCCACCCCCCGCCCCCCCCCCCCCCCCCCCCCCCCGCTCCCCCAGCACATGTCCACAAGGTCCCCCCCCGCTCCCCAGCACGTTGTCCACAAGGTCCCCCCCCCCCCCCCCCCTCCCCCCCCACCCCCACACAGTCCCACAAGGTTTCCCCCCCCCCCCCAGCACAGTCCACAAGGTTCCCCCCCCCCCCCACCAGGCACAAGGGCCCCGGGTCCCCAGCTCAGGGGCCAAAAAAGGGGCCCCGCTCCCCCCACACATGTCCCAGGTCCCTCCCGGCTTCCCCCCCAAAGTAAAGGTCCCCCTCTCCCCACACATTTAAAAAATCCCCAAAGTCCCCCAAACACATCCCCAACGGGTCCCCCCTCCCCCAGACATTAAAAGGTCCCCCCGCTCCCCCAACATGTCCACAAGGTCCCCCTGCTCCCCAGAATGAAAAGGTTTCCCCCTTTTCTTCCCCTCACAGTCCCCAAAAGGCCCCCTGCCCACCAACACTTCCACAAGGTTCCCCTCCCCCCCCCGCCCCAGGGGCCACAAGGTCCCCCTTTTTCCCCCCAGCTCAATCCCAACAAGGTGCCCCTTGTCCCCAACAACCTGTCCCCAAATGTTTTTCCCCCCCCCCCCCCCCCCCCGCAATTCCACAAGGGGGGCCCCCGCCCCCCAGCCAGCCACAAACGGTCTTCCGCCCCCCACACTTCCCCCACGGGCCCCCGGCTCCCCCAGCACATGTCCCCAAAGGCCTCCCCCCTCCCCCCCCCCGGGGAATGTCCCCCAAAGTCCCCCCTTTTCCCCACCCCAACCCCAACCCGGTTTGGTCCCCCACACATGTCCTAAACAGAACTTTCTGGTATCGCTCCACTCACCGTATTTGGGGAAGAAAAAAGGGAGAGGACAACCCAAGAAATTCCCCACCGTGAAGCAGGGGGGGTGGGGGGACATCACACTCGGGGGCACTCCAAGAGGGTTTTGGCCAACAACCCCCTTCCCTCAGTAAGAGCATTGGAGATGGGTCGTGTCTGAGTCTTCCAGCAGAACAATCCAATCTCAGCAGCTCTACAAGCACTAAAATCAGTCAAAGACATAGGAAATATTGGAAAAGCATTTCTGCTACTGTAGATACATGAAAACGTGAGGTTCTTATGCATAATTTTGATCAAAACTGTATAAGCCCCTCTACAACGTCAAGGCACCTCAAACAGGGGGGACCCCACCTAACGTTTCCCTTTCCATTCAGGGGGAAGATTCCGCTACCCTGCTTTGACTATCTTTTACTGGGCCCCCTTGCTTTTGTAAAGGGCTTTTACAATTTTTGATAAAAAAGGGCACAAAGAACCTCAATTTTTTTTCATTATCTAAAGTAGCAGAAATGATTTTCCAAAAATGCCTTCGTTCCCCTTGACTGTTTTTAGTGCCTGTAGAGCGGCTGAGATTGTTGTGTTTGTATCTTGCTGCCTCACCATCGGCCTGTGCTTTTTTTTCCCCAAAGATCTTTTTGGAAAAAGACCAAAAAATTCTTTTTCAGCAGGAGAAAGGCCCAAACACCCAGCCAGGGCAATAAGGGGGCGGTTGTAAGAAGCTCTCATGGGTCTGGGGTGGCCGAGCCGGTCTCCACACCTAAAACCCAAACCCAAAATCATGGGGGGCTAAACCCAACCAGCAAGAGGGGTATGTGCAGACGCCTAAACAACCCTTTTATCCCACCAAGCCACAAGGGGTTTGTTGCAGACAGCCAATCCACCTTATATACCCCCCAAAAACCAGCAAAGGGAATTTTTGGCGACAGCCTATCACACCTTATATACCACCAAGCAGCAAGAGGGAATGTGTCGACAGCCTTCACACCTTTTTACCCACCCAAACCCGCAATGAGGGATTGGTGCAAAAGCCCATCACACCTTATAACCACCAAGCCCGCAATGAAATATGTGTGAGACGCCTAACAAAC
>JAODAL010039259.1:0-38198 GCA_025379985.1 Phyllomedusa bahiana
CTTTTCCCAATAGGTTAAAATCAATGTACACCAAGTATAACGTATTTTTCTGCACAAAAAAACATTTCTAAAAAAAAACGATCAAACCTGGGTGCCACGGGCAGGGCTGCGGCACACTTTTAATTATCATGACACCACAGCCCCGCCGCCACGGAAAAAATTACCAAAAAGGGGGCAATACATTACATGGAAATCCCAAAAGAAGCATTTAATTTATGCTTCATCATACATAAAAAAACTTTGAGACTCTGGGTTTTCCCCAAATTTTTTGATCAAAGATGTTAAGTCCCACGACTTTCAACTGACTCAAAATCGGGCAGTCCTATCCTATCTTTACCCCCCAAAATCGACCCAATCTGGCCTCTCGCTGGGTCAAACCGCCCTCCATTATTCAGAGAGAAAAAAAAAAAAAGCACCCAACCTGCAAGCCCCCTTTCTTATACACCCTGTGAAGGGCGGGGACAGAAACACAAAAGGGAAGCACCCCTTCCTTCCAAATGGGAAAAAATCAGTACACCAAATTAACGTATGTTTTCTGCTCAATTGAAGGTAAAATGGGAAAGGGGACTGCCCCGTTTTTTGAATCTGTTGAAATTCGTGGGCAGCTTAAACATCTTTTTCAAAATATTTGAACCGGGTCTCAAAGTTTTTTCAGTTTTTTAAAGCACAGGACACCAATGGCTTTTTATTTCGTTCCCACGTAGAAAGGGGGTACGGGGGACAAAAGGGGTTAATATATTTAAAAAAAAAATTTCTGAGTGATTTTTGATTTCATTACTTTTTTTTCCCTTTGGGGTAAGTCATTCTCCCATGCCTGTCCTGCAGCTTTAGTATCACTATATTAAACAATTTTAAACCTAATCCAAATATTTGGCCTTGGAATTACTTTGAACACCCGTACGGCTGGATAATGCAAAAAAAATGACCTTAAAAACCCAGTGGATATCAACTTTCCCAACCAAAATAAATTATCTCCTTAATTTAAAAAACAGTTTAAAGAACTTTTGGGGGCTTTCAGTTTAAAAATTTAAAATTCAGGTTAAAATAGAGTGTGTAAATCATAGTGCTGTCAACATTCAGCAACAAATTCCTTCAATATTCTACTTATTAACAAGCAAAATGATACAACTTGTACAAGATCAATGACCGCCCAGAGATGGCAAAATATGCTTCCTGCAGCTCTGGGAGAGAAAATCTGCTTCTTTTTGAAATATTTTCGCTCTACTCTTGAATGAGGTACAGTGAATTTATTCTAACATGTTCAGAGATACAATTTTCAATTACAAAGACGTGCAAAATCAAAAGTGCACACAAAGGACACAGCTGACTGGTGCGGCACTGAGTGCATCACTTTTCTACAGATGATTAGCTAATTTGTGAATTATGTTAGATATGGAATAAATGCATTTGGGTTTTTGTTTGAAAATTGACAATTAGTCTGCTCGAAACTGTTACAAATTTTTGTAGTATTCAACTTAGGTTTTTTTTAAAATTTACATAATTAACATATTTTTTTTACAGAATCATAAGACACTGAATCATTTCAAACCTACCAAAATACAGGTTGAATGTAATGGAGCAATCTCAGGGGCCCGGGGTCTTAATCAAATTGACTTCCCAGACTTCAACAATGGTCAGAAAAATTACTCATAAAGAAAACTGTGTTAAAGCTTTCTTAACATGTCTATTTTAATAAGTACTGGTATCACCCATGAATTAACAATACTGGAACTATGGGTGGTCTTTGTTCCTCTATTTTTCCTCTTAGAAATCAATGAATAAATTGACAATTGGGGGGGAAATGTATGAAACTGTCTAGGTCTAAGACTTTCTTTGTTTCCTTTTCATTTCATAAAGTGCTCTGAAGAAAATGAAAGGGGAACTGGTTGTTTTGGGGGCAAAAAAAATTTTTAAAAACCTAACAATTTTATACAGTGCCCTGGGTTTTTAACTTTCCCCCTTGTCAGAGGATGTGACCGTGTACAGACTAGAACTATCACCAATGACTGGAAATTTCAGAGCGCTACCCATTGACAAGAAGAATGGTAATGTTCTGTTGAAGGTAGGTGAGGTGAATTGTGTTTTCCTCCTTGTAGGAACCGTGTCCTTTTTCAGAATGGTTGTTTGTGGTTTTAAAAGGTGGTCACTGTGCATCTATAAAGTTGAGGCTACACAAGTGGCCACTTACAGCGCAAACCATGCACCCATATGGCCACTAATGACTGTACAAGTTTGCTGGTATTTCATTCAGTCATTGGTGCTGCATGCTGATGTGGTTCTTGGTCGCATCATGGCCGCAACAAAACTGTGCCATGTGTACCCACCTGATACGTCAGGGGTGCCTTTTGTTATTTATACATTTTTTTTTGTGTAGGGTGTGTCCCCCCTGCATGTTATTCTTAGATTTTTCTAAAAAGGGGGGCTGTGCAAAATGGGGGGGTTTTAAAAACGCATTTTGTGAGCGTGTAGAAAAGAAACCTGCTGGCCTATGTAATGAAAAAGTAGGATTAGGCAGTAAACGGGTTTCCCCACCACCCCCCAGAAAACTAGTCTTAATCAATTCTTTATAAAATTTTAAAACAAAATTTTGAAAAAAGGTTCGGGGTGCGGGATCCCGCTGTTTTGTTTTGGGTTTAAAAACCCAAACCCTCACGGTCCTAACTTCCATGAACATTAATGGAAAGATTAAAACAATTTCCCCGGAAAAGGGGCCATTCTTTTTATATTTTGACACCAGGGTTTTTTAAAGGGTTTTCTTTTTTAGGGGGGCTAGGGGGCTAAAGATGTGAACGGGGGTCATGGATGGGGTGGGAAATGCTTTGCCCACTAGAATTGGGTTTTTGGAATAACGGAAATTTTGATGGGGCCTGTGGAGAGCAGTACAAAAGGGCTGCTCCGGGGTGTGGAGGAGAAATCACAGAAAAGTATGTTCTATGTTTGTTTTTTAAAGGGGGTTTTTTGAAAATTTGGCTCTTGGGGAGAGTGGCTTGCACTGTTCCTGGGGGCCCCCAGTGAATATGGGTTTGGTTTTCTTCACCTGGGGTCGTTAGCCTAGAATCTGGGCGTAAGAAACCCACCAGGCTTTGGAACGCGGTAAGCAATGGTGTACACCCGGGCAGTTATATTTTAGATCTTGATATGCTTACTTTAGATGGCCAGTAGAAGGGGGGTTGGGTTTGGCCCACACCCCTGAAGAGTGGCCTGTGTATGAGACTTTATTTTCAGTCTAGAGAATGAAGCCTAAAATTAGCCAAGTATTTTAAACCGAGGTGATTAACAAACACAGTCCCAGAACAAGGATGGACCGTAGAAAGTTGTATCACAGTGGGGTCCTTATTGTTTTTTAAATAAAGTCCTAGTTTTCAGAAAACACTCTACTTGGTGGTATCTTAGTGTTGAAGATTTTTGGAGAGCAGCTTAAAAAGATCAAGGCCAACAATGCCCCGCTTCCTTTCACAGGGTTAAAGACAGCACTGGAGACTGCAGAAGGGGGTAACGGGCTTAGATAAAAGGGCATAAACAATTAAAAAGTTTTACATGACAAAAAGCCCAGGGAATAAAAGGGTCTCCTTATTTCTTTTTAAGATCATTTTATGCTTTCCAATCCTTAGCACAAGATGTTTCAATTTACCCTTCATAACACAGACACCCAGTGCTATCGCCAAAAATTAAATTATCTAATTATAGAAAACCTCTTTATATGATCTCTCCATTCTAGATTAAAACTTGTTTGACCCAAATTTGTCTTATTATGTATCTACACCATTTTAATGAAAGTTCCCTGTTAAGCTTTTTTTTAATCGTTTTGTCTTTACCTCCAATCATTTGCCGGCCTTCTAAACGCAGCGAGGATACCTCCCCAACCCCGCCCAGACCCTATATTCCCTGTTCTTATACCCGAAAACAAATTTTTGCTTAACTAGTCCTCTACAGTCCCGTACAATCACCTACCTATGGCTGCTTGTTTCATGCTCCTAACTGTGAAAGTCCCAAAAACCTCTACTCTATTTACACAATATTTTTTTTTATCCCGGGCCCTCCACCTCATAATGTCCTTTGGTAAAGGTTCCTTTTAAAAAACCCCCAAATAAGACATGGGAAGCTGACGGTCCACTTAAAGATTGCACCATTCTCTCTCCATCCTTTTTTTAGCACATTTAAAAACAGAATGGCAAACTAAATACATTTATATTCTCTCCCTGAAAAAACAAAGTTATTTCAATGTTAATTTGCTTATTTTACAACTCACTATTAAAAAGGGCTTTTAGTTTAATTAATTGTTAAAAAATTATTCATTTTGGGTATCTTTTTGCCAGTATGTGACACATAATCACCCTGAATTTTGTGTTTTCAGCAAGTTCTTATAAAAAAAAAAAGTCATGTTTAATTTAAAAAAGTTTTTATGCTTCTGGCAAAAATTACATGGTCGGCCAAATTTCAAAAACCAAGAAAAGAGATTGAAAACAAAAGAGCTTTGGATAATTGTACCCCTGTAGAACAGCCTTGCAAAAAAAACAATTTGTATATTAATGCAGATAGAAAGCAGTAAAGGGATTTTCGATGATCACATTTGATTTGGCTAAGACCTTGCTGCAGGTTTTCAGAAACGGGCCCCATAAAAGCAAACAATGGGGCTATATTGGGACTTTCAAGCCCGGGGACTAAGCCCTGATTGCTTTTTATCCTCCATTCTAGAAAATGACAAGAACATGCTTTAGATTCCCAGCTATAACAAACTGGATATTTAGCAAACAAAGAACAAAAAAAATTGGGGTTAAAGGTAAAAAAAGTTAAAAAAAACCCCTTTTCCCTTCTCCTAGGTATCAAAATCAAACTGTACACTAAATCAAGGTCAACATAATTTTGGCACCCTTTATTGTTTTGACTTCTGATTACCACCCAATATCTTCTGTACAGTTTTGGTATATTTGCTAACGCTTTAAAAAGAGATGCTGGGGAAAAATCAGCGATTAAAAAGATTTTTAGGCCTTTTCAACGGTCTAGGATTATTGTCCTCTCATTCCACAAACATCTAAATTCACCATGAACGTTTTCTTTTTAGCACGGCCAAACCCGGGGGGAGCTACCCCATTGAGTGTCCCCATATTTTGGACTTGGGAAAACGGCCAAGGTTTTAGGCATCTCAATGCCCCCCAAATTCCTCATTGCCCCACCTGAGCGGCAATCCCGGGGACTTGGAAGAGTACTTTGGTGTACCATTCCCCCTCCCCCGCCCGGGAACTTGATGGGGAAATTTTGTAAATTAGACAGACGAGCCATCCATTTTTTCTCAAGTGCTCCCAAGCTTGGCATTCTCTAGATGTGCCAAGGGTTGTTTTTTGTCATGAGGTCACCCCCCTCTGCACCGGTCGGGTTTACTCTGCAAATCTGTCGTCTGGACCACACCATTTTCAAAATTTCCCAGTTTAAAAGGGCTATAGTGTCAGATTACACTCCAATTTTTATAAAGTTTGGCTAGCAAGGGCCCCTATCCCTTTGTGTCCATCCTGGATCGGGGCACACTACACCCCAAAGTAGAATCCCATCAGTGTAAAGAAAATTGGGTATAAAAAAGACATAAACCAAATCAAGAATTGGTCTTTTCCCCCCACTTAAAGGCCCTTGTTGTGGGTCCCCACCGATGGGGCAAATTTTTTTTTGGCCCCCCATTGTTCCTCTCACTAGTTTGCTAATTGGGGCCGGTCAGATGAGATTACCTATTTTTAAAATTTATTTTTGCCAAAAAGCCACGTTTTTAGTTTATTGTTATTAGGTGGTGGGGCCCTTTTCATTTTTTTATGGAGCCCCATGAACTTTATTACGCTTCTTTCTGTGTATTGTGCTTGTTCTTTGAAAAAATTTTAAATAGGGGCTCAGTTGCAGAAGCCGGGAGGGGCCCAAATTGAGTTTAAAGTCATTCCCGGGCCTTTACATTTTTAAAGTACATTAAACTCAAATTTCCTTGTGCTTGGTACTTCCCAGTAGATTTGGCAAAGTTAAGTTTGAAGCATTGAATCTACAAAATGAATGCTTACAAAAAATAAAATTTTAATTATAAAAAAAAAAAAAATCAAATACCCACTTAATAATATATTTAGATTGGGGGAAAAACTTGGGAACAGTGGGGGAACTACCTGTGAAAACCATAGTGGGTGGTTTTGGACCTGCCCCACGGGGGTCTGCTGGTGCATTTTGCCTCAGAACACCTGGTCCCTCTGTCCGGGAAAAAGCCTTGACCTTGGGACTGGGGGGTCTATTAATATTTGTGTTCTTTGACACGTAAACAGTTAAATCCTTAAGTAGCAGAGCGGTGAGTGGCACTCTACCCACTCTTTGTCCTAGTAGGTTTTAGCCTGAGCCCTTAAACCCCCAGTGTTGTCCATTTTGCTGTGAAAAGATGCATTGTGCCACCTAGCCAACCTTTTTTGGAGAAATGTTTTGCCCCTATCACTCAGTGTAACAGGGGGAGAGGGGATTAATTTTTTTTTTCTTTTTTACAATTTACCTAGCCACCTACCCATGTGTGGTCCATCTACACCTATTACCTACACGTCTAAGGGACCCACTTACGTCTCCTAATTGCCTACCTGGCTACCCGGGGCCCATCTTCGACTACCTACCTAGCTACCGGGGTCCACCTACAGCCCCACCTACAAAGCTACATGGGACCTACCTACAGCTCCTACTTGATACCCACCTACCTGAAGCCAACCTACACACCCTAACTAGCTCCTCTACCTGGGGTCACCCACAGCCTACTACAAAAATGGGGCCTACCCAAAAACACCTGGGCCTATCTCCCACTACCTAGGGCCCACTTTGCCCACCTACCCCCGGGGGCCGCTTAACTGGGGCCTATCAATGGGCCCTGCCTATCTACCTACTTAGAGGCTACCAACTAACTGGGTTAACTACTACCCCTGGGCCAATTACCTGCTCCTGACCTACCTACCCAACTGGGGCCTATTTACCTGCCCGTGCTCTACCTACATGCTTGGGGCCCAACAACTGCCTATCTACCCACCTAGGGGAAAATTGCCTACCACCCCTTGCCACCTTTCCTGGCGCCTATTACTTCTTACCTACCTGGGGCCCCAACTGCTGCTACCTCCGGGGCCTACCAACCTACCTACCCCGGGGGTTACCCAAATGCCAACCTAAGATTACCAACTTTTTAGGGGCCTAACACCCTATCTAAAGTGTCCCACCTAGTACATGGGGACTATCTACCTACCTGGGGCTCTCCTGCTACCCACCCGAACCCATACCTACCTACCTGGCAATATGAACTGAGGTAAAGGCTTTATGATCCAGTCTTTGGGGGGGTTTAGTCTTAGACCTGTAAACACTGTACCTAACGCTATATGGTCCTGTATGGTGTTTTTAAAATACAGTCTGCAGGCCCGTTACACTCTACTATCACTTAAAATATATATGGCGGGTTTTATCTCTTTTTTATGTGATCGTTTTTGTAATAGTGTAGTGGTTTGTTCAGTCACTGTGTGGTGGTACCTTGATCATGTTCTTGGCGGTATGATTAGGTCCTTATTTAGTAGTGTTATTTGGAAATTTTCTGGGATTTTGTTTTGGGGAGCAGTAGATGGGGATTTTGTAACAGTGAGACATTTTCTCCTTAATTATTATAACTGCTTAAAAGGTTCTGGTAAATGATTTTTTGGGGGTTGGGGGATGAGCTGGGCGAGGGGGGGAGGTAAAACATCCCCCAAAAATTTTTCTAGGGAACCAGGGTTCTCTAGTCACGCCCCGCTTGGGAATAACCTACATTTTTTATGAGCACTTAAATGTTTATTTTGCACTCACTATTGAACAAAGATAAGTGATAAGTTTAAGATCTAATGGAGAAATCCACTTATGGGTTCACACCAAGGACAAAAAAAATATAAAAACTTTTTATTAGCTTTATTTTTTTGTTCTTTGATAAGAAAATTTAATGCTTTAAAATACTAAACTCTATTGTCAAAAATATTAGCCCCAAATAAAAGTGCATGTCCGTATTTTTTATTTTTAGAGTGAATCAAAAATTGCTTAACTCTGATCTGCAACAATGATAAATGGTTGGGGAAACTTTTGGCAAAGAACTAGGACAGTTAAATAAACTGTACTGTTCCGTTCTATGAATAGGGGCCATAGTTCTCTTTTTTGTGGTTTCTTAAAATTTTTTATTTCATGAACTATACAATATTGTATTTTAAAACATAGCCTGAATTTTCCTAATTTTTAAGTGTATTTTTTAGATTTTTCTTTAAGGGAGAAATGCATCTATTTTTGTTCTACTTTTTTTTTTAAAATTTTTCATGTCAAAGTTATTGCCGGGGTTTGTTCCTATTTTTTAAAAAACCAAATCAGGGAAAGTTAGTTATTTGAAGGGAGCTCTAATTATAAGCTCCACAAACTTTTTTATAGACAGATTTTCTAATTTTTCTTACTATTCAGTAATTTGAAGGATACACCCATTGTAATTCAAAAACTCCACCAACTAATTATTTGAAGGTTTTCCCTAAATTTTAACTCAACCAATTAGCCAGATCCAAGAGCTTAGAAAAAAGTTTTCTCTGGGAAGTTCAGCATGTCTCCCCGGTTATAGGAGCAACTATTCATTCAAAGTACCTTAATTAAAGCTCTTCAAAGTTATTTGAAAAGTTCTCTAAAATCATGAGTTTTCCGGGTTCCGTTTTTTGAAGGGTACACCAACTGTAACTAAAGCTCCACTAATGAATTTTTTTGAAGGGTATCCAAAAATTTTTAAAACACCCCAATTAGCCAGTTTTCCCAGAGCAGCTAAAAGAATGTCTCTCTTCTGAAGACTCAGCATATCTCTAGGTTACAAGGACAATTTATTAAAATTCAAAGCTTCCATGCAATTCTACTTCAACCTGTGAGGCATCAGGAATTGAACATTTCCCGTCAACTCTTAGCACTTTACAGTGATTCTTGGTGCCGGAAATGGGTCATGCAATTAATTTAATTTTTCCCAAAAACCTAGACCTCAAGCATTAATTCTATAGAGCAGCAAAGAGAAATTACTGTCTTCCTATGCTTCCAATTTTTTAAAAGAAGACACACAAAGCTTTTTGTTGGATTCTAACAAATCTGACAAAAAATTGCCAGTTTAATCACAAGCTTGTTAGAGAGCTATTTTTTGCTTCCTTGACATCTCATTTAAGTGTGACCATATGGGACCATAAAGCAAAAATGTATGGAGCCCGACGGACTCTCTCCCATAATCTCCTGTATGTGGGGTTTTTTGAGAAAAAACTTTTAATTAATATAGTTAAAGTTTGAAAAATTTCTCAAGTTTGATAAAAAAAAATACCTAAAAGTTTTCTCTGCATACACACGTTTCATGGAGTAATTCTTTCTTTGAAGAAAAAAAATCTGAATTTTCCCTCTAGAGACCCAAATGGCAAACGACTGGAAATTATTTTTACATTTGTTTCCTTTTAACCCCTTTCCTCAAAATCAATAGTATCCATTTTAAATATCCCCCAATGGCCCCCAATGATTTTTTCTTTCCTGTGGGGAAATTTATTCTGTGTAAAAATCTCACAAAAAAGAAAAAACCCCCCCAAATTTTTTTAAAAAATTTTTATTAATCCCATCGAAAAAACAGAAGATATGACCTTTTTAAAAATGTAAATTTGGTGTGCCTCAAAAAAAATTTAAACACAAAATCATCAAATCTAAACCACTGAAAAAATGAGTATACCCCTAATGAAATGGGCAAATTGTTTCCCAATTTGCCATTGTCCTTCAATGATTTCATGTGACATGTTAGTGTTACAAGATCTCAAGTGTAAATGGGGTGCAAGTGTATTAAATTTGGTATTATTACTCTCAAACTCTCTCATACGGGTAACTGGATCTTCAACATGGCGCCTCATGGCAAAGAACTTTTTGAGGATCTGAAAAAAGAATTGTTATCCTTCATGGCCTAGGCTATAAGAAATCTCCATGTTTTAAAGGGGAAAAAAATATCACGTTACCAGATAGGAAATAAGTAAATATTGCACATCAGTACATGAGTTGGTAATTTTACAAACTCATTTTTTTTTTTTTCACAAACAGCTCATCTCTGTTTTTATACTTTTCAAAGATCAGGCATGGCAAACGTGGATAGGATATGATCATCCATATGGAACATGGGAAAATGTTGCACTACCAATGATGATCTGTGACACATCTGGAAGGTTTCAGTTATACTATGTGCAATGGTGTATAGACAGTCTGATCCTTCACTCTGTTGGGAATTTCTAGAAGTGTTAGACATTTATGGTGACATGTTGGATTTGGGCAGCGCCATATTTTTGGCGGATTTTGGGTCAAAAAACTGTTATAGCCCTATTCTATATATACATGAACAGACGTACACCAAAACTTAGTGCAGTTTGCACCAGACACGACACATTTGAATGACCTGAGATATGTGCCAAAGATATGTACCAACGATATGCTATGCAAGGCATACAACATGCCAGATTTATGAACCCACATATGACAGGTTCATACATTCGGGAGCACTATACACTCATTTAATGCACTTTAAAACTGTCGTGGCAGCGCTTCTTTTAAGATATGTCACCTTTAGTTGAATACAGTGGTAAAGAGTCAGGTCACCCTTGTTCTAACCGTGTCTTGTACCAAATGACTGAAGTTTTTTTATTCTGGGTACAAGGATTAAACTGAGCAGCTTCACATAATTAGAGCATAATTTAAAAAATATTCAGCACTTTGCTCTTTATGGACTTCAAAGATTTACTGATACATTTTAAGCTGCAGTACATGTTAAAAACACATTATGGTTGGACTCACGCAGCAAATTTTTCACCCAGAAAACGATGCCACAGTAGAAATCCAGGGGATAAACTTACATTTCTGCTGCGTGTTTCACTGCTTCTATTTCACAGCAATTTAAGGTGTGGGATAATTTAAGATAGTGGGACCATGTAGATGCATTTTCTGATGTGTATTTTACACCAAAATGTACATTAAAAAGATTTTGTGTGAACGCATCCTTCATTGGTATGTAAAAAATATATGTTTTGGAAAAATCATGTGTTTTAAATTTTTTTGAGTAAGAAACATGAAAATATTTCATTGATAATTTTTCAAAAATCCTAAACACATACATGGTGTGGTGTCATGCTTATTAAATGCATTAACAAAACATTACATGTAATGGCACAATAACCTGTAGAATAACAATGATGTCTACAATGGGACATTAACCTCTTACCGACACATGGCAAAAATGTATGTCATGTGGTCAGTAAAAGGGCATGTCCCCACGGCATGGGTTTTCGGCCGGTTTTTCAGCCGGTTTGCGGTTTTTCAGACCACCTGAAAAACCGGCGAAAATGAGCACAATTGTGCTCTATGGAAAACCCATGCAGCAGTCCCCACTGCATGGGGTTTTCCGCCCGGCGGTTTTGAAACAGTGAACATGTTCATTCTTCTGTCTGGTTTCCGGACGGAATATGAACAACTCAATGGGAGGGGGGAGGGCTGTTCTCCGCTCATCGCGGAGAAAAGGCCGCCCCCCCCCCCCCACGGCCATGGGGACGGCCGCAAACCGGCCGGTATTTGTCCACTGCCGTGGGAACATGCCCAAAGGGTATGGACTGATCACCATTTCTGGCAGGTACCAGCAGTTAAAGGAGTTTCCTAAAAAAATGATAGCTTTAACATGTAGGGAAAGGTGAAGTGAAGACTTGCCAAATACATTTTTGTTTGATTTTGCTTTGGCCAGGAGATAAAGAAGTTTCTCTGGTTACCAATCACCTCTCCCCCCTTCTCTCTCTACTTTCTCTTTTTTGATTGATGCAAACTGCTGTTAGTAAGTTAGTTCAACAATGGTGAGTCACTCCCTGCAGAGTCTAATCTCTAGAAACAGCGTTTGCTTACCTAACTAAATAAGAAACGTTCCCCCTTTGGAGCTATGTAGCCTTGTGTACTACACTTTACAAATCACCAACAGTCATATCACTGTAACAGGAATACCTAGGAACAGCAGAACTGATATGTCAATCACTGCTACAGACTTGACTCTTCATTCCCCCCCCACCTTAAAGGTACTGTGTAGCTATTTTTTAGTACTTTAAAAAAAAAAAAAAAAATTGTACTTCTTAAATTTGTGCAGCAGCCCCATTTTCTGTGACAATTAACTTTTTAGTTTTTCTACCTATGGACCTGAGTAAAGCCTCATTTTCAGTGGCTAAAGTGTAGTTTTTATTGGTATCATTTCATGATACATTCAACGTTTTGATCACTTTTTATTCCCAATTTTGTTGTTTTTTTCTTCTTCTATGGTATTCACATAGGGGATTCAGGGATAAATGATACCAATTTACTTTTTTTTTTTTTTATTTGCAAAATTGCAGAAAGGGGGGTTATTTAAACTTTAATTTTTTTTATTATTTTTATACTTTTAAAACTTTTATTTTTTGTTACTTATACAAGCAGTCCCATTAGGGTACTTGACCACTATAGGGCTTGATTGTTTGTACACCCTCCTGCACTATATAAATATATAAATAATGCAGAAGAGTGTACCAAGATGGAGGTTCTATTACTTCCTGTCTGCATTGTCGGGTGGGTGTCAGCTGTAATAATCATCGAATACCCACCACCTATAGAACAGGCTCCATGTGTGAGTTTCATAGCTTCATAGCTCCTTAACCCCTTATGCCCCGGGCCTTAAAAGTAGTTACTGACCAGAACATATATTTAGTTTTTTAACTCCTTGCGTTTCAACAGTTGTAAATTTTTTATTTTTTCAATGACACAGTTGTATGAGGCCTCGTTTTATTCGAGATGAGTAGTACTTTATGGGGAAATAGTTTAAGTTCACTTATAAATAATTGCAGATTTTTTTTAAATTTGTTTTTGTTTTTTAACATTTTTTTGACACCTTTCACATTTCATACTTAATAACTTGTTAGATTAATTCTACAGGTAATTACGGTCGTGTGGATACCTAATATATGTAGAGTTTTTTTGTGTGTGTAATATATGCACAATTATTTTTTATTAAATATTTATTTTTATTTTATTATTTTTTTATCCATTTATTTACACTTTTTATGTTTTTTACTTTTTTTTAAATCCCATGAAGGGAGAACTGTTTAAAAATGTTTTAATTTTTTTTTTTTTACACTTAGTAATATATTAGTATATTCATATATGCTAATATATTATAATCAGTGTCAGTTTGACACAGGCAGTGATCAGGACAGCATACAGTATGTCCTAGTCACTGACTTGTTACACAGACAGTCCTGGGGTTACTCTATGTACCCAGGGCTGACTGTACAGCCGTTCCCCGAACTCTGTCGGGTCACCGGGTGTTCCGATCACCCAACAGAGCAGAGAAACCCTTTGATTGCGCTGCGGTGACGAACTGTGGCAATCAAAGGGTTAAAGCAGTGGGTTGCGGAGATTTCCTCCGCTCCCCGGTGCTCGCAGGAGATGTTCTGGGATCAGGGTTGTATAGCACAGCCCCAATCTCAGCGCAGCAGCGGTGCCCGGAGCTGCAAACTCCGATGTCTGCAGCGACGCCGAAAGATGTTGCTGTAGACGAACGAACCGCACCAGCCGACGTCAAAAGTCGGTGGGCGGTCGTTAAGGGGTTAAAGACAATAGAACGTACACATAGGTCCATCGCTGGTAAGTGGTTTATAATATAACCTTATTTATCCCAAACAGTGAATAACATAGTAGAAAAAATACCCAGTGCCAAAGTTGTAATTTTTGCCTGCTTTGCCTCCCTAACAAACTGGAGTGAAAAAACTTTTTATAGCAGTTTTTCAGTTATTTGTGTCACTGCCAGGTTAGGAATAGGAAATATAAAGGGTGGACTTATATAGTACTTCTCCTTCCTGCTGGATCAACATTTGACTTTGGCTCAAAAGATTGTTCAAAAACAGCAAAAATGTTTGTTTTCCAGAAAATGAAAAAATGCTGTATTTGAAACTACACAGGGCCACATGTATGAAAACTGTCTAGGTCTAAAACTCACTTTGTTGCCCATAGCAAAAACACAGGCATAAACTAAACAAGTCCTCAACTCATCCATGATTGGAAGTGCTTGGCACTGTTACACCTAACGACATTTTATACTTGCTGCCTTCAACGGGATGATCTATGAGTACCTGCCAGGTGAACAGTTGCGGTTTTACAGTCTTCACTACATAAAATATATGATCATACCCAGTAACAAACTGTCAAAAATTGCAAAATTATACATCTATCTGTGAAAGATAAAGTTTAACACTCCCCTTTAGGATCCAAGAAGTAAAGTTTAATATCATTATTAGAAGCCCAACAGGGGATAGTAAAAAGGAAGCACATCTAAAAGAAGTCCATTAAATCGAAGTGTGAACGAACAATACCCAGGATGTAAATAAATCTGACAATGAATGCAGGTAACATGAGACATAATTACAGTTCAAAAGAATTAATTTTTACAAAGTGGGTTTGAGAGCCTTGCACAGCCTTTCCTCCCCCGCACTCTGTGCTTTTGATCATTGATTGATGCAGATATCATTTCTATGGGACAGAATATTTGAAAGTGAAAAAAGTAACTCTCTAATAATAGTTTGATATAATTTAGACAAATTCATCACAGAACATAGAAAAGTACCTTATGCTCTAGAAACCTTGGTTGAATGAAACTCTCAACCTCCCTCTGAGATAACCTTTACATGTTTTGATTTGAGAACGGAAACTTCCTATAGGGATAATTATAAGCATTAAATCTTTGTATAAAATTATATTTTGAAGACAAACCAACTCAAAAAATGTCTGTGCAGTAATGTTGTTTATGGCAGAGGGAAAGCTTTCACTCATTTTTTCCCACCCCCACTTATTTGATTGCTGTCTTGTCCACATTGGATGTGAATAGATAAATTGTTGCAGCAGACTGGAAGAAGGCTTCAATGGTTCAGAACAATTCACACACAACAACACTGTAGATACTGTTCTTCTGGTAAACAGAAATTATCCACATGTAAGATTCCCATCCGTTAGTCGGGTTCAATGAACTCTATGACTGCTGCCACCAGATTTGCTACAATGAGATTAGTGTGTGTTGAGCTGGAGCCAGATATTGAAGGACACTAATTTTGGGGCAGCCCTTTCCCACCATTTATCAGAGCAGAGATGAACAGAAATACAAAATATCCTCTTGCAGTTGTGGCATTGCTTTTATATCTAGAATCCAAGAATTGTTTTAATGAGTGCTGGTTTAGAAACTGCTCTGTATTTTATAGATAAAGGGGTTCAAAAGTTAGCAAGTTGTTACAACGTATCTACAGTAACTAACATGATGTGAGATACATACAATGAGTGGTAAGAGAGTCCTTGACTTTTTCTCGGAAATTATTACATTTCTATTATTTTACTGTTTAATTATATCTGTTTCTGGGAAAGCTGGATGGCAAACAGTATAGTCTCAAATACTGTCAAATGCTTTCTCACCCAGTTTTTTCCTGGAGACTGGAATGGGGATGAAACTAGATAATTGTATATTTAATACCATTAGGCTGCATTTATACGGCAAAGGCCAAATACCAGTCAGATTTTCTGACCGGTAGTTGGTCTGTTGTATCACGCAGGGGTGGCGGCTATTGTTCGTTGTTTGCGGATTCAAGCCCTCCCCCTTCACACCCAAATTTTCATGTTCTGCCCGAAAACTGGGCAGAAGAATGAACAAGTTTTTCGGACCGCCGGCGGTGTAAAAAAACGTCCGGCAGAAAATCTGTAAAGTGGGGACTGCTGCATGGATTTTCTATTGAAGTCTATAGGGGAGCATTGCTTGTTGGTTTTCAGACCGTTTGTAAAACCGTAAACCGTCTGAAAAACTGACAAATAACCTGTGCCGTGGGGACAAGCCCTTATAGCTCTTAGGAATAACATTAGACTAGGTATAAACGTAACAGTATACTATACCTCCAATTAGATTGTAAAGTAACAACAAGTCATCATATCACTCTAGTTCAATATACTAGAGGACTAAATGCCAAAAAAAAACCCATAAATAAACAGTTTTTTATTTGAAAGTTAAAAACTAATAACAAAAACATGTAACAAAATTTGGACTATAACAACACGATGCAGGCAGTGTAGTGGAGCAGTAACAAACAGGGGCTCCAAAACCAGTTAAGACATAAAATAGTTACTAACGACATACAATAATCCAGTAATCAACCAGAACTGACAGGATTGATTATATATTAAACCAATATCAAACATATCATCTTACCCATAGTAAATGGCTCCACTACGACACACACCTGACGCCTCATCGCATGTTTAACAAACTGCTTCTTTAGGGGGTTGTGCATGGCGATGAAACTACATAATTGTATATTAGAGTTGAAGGAAGCCATATGTCCAGACCAAATTGTAATTCATGATCAGCTTTTTACACATGGCAGTATGCTACATTGCTTGGTACAAAAAATGAAAATAGTACTATTAAACCTATCCTCAATATCATTAATAAGGAAGTTAAATAAAAGCGGGCCCAGTACTGAGCCTTGGGACATACTATTTATAACCAGGGACCTTTCAAAGTAGAAATCATTTACCGTCACTCTCTGGGTACAATCAACAAGACAGTTTTCAACTCCATTTCGAACTATAATTTCTTATAAACTTATAGACCTTAATTTACCCATAAGGCATGTATGAGAGACAGTTTAAAATGCTTTTGCAAAATTCAAAAATACTGTACCCACAGCTGGACTTCTTTCCAGGCTTCTACTTCCTCCCCAGATAATAGAAAAACATTAGTTCTAAATAGGATCTTCCACATACCAGCCCATAAAATCCTACAATAATTAGCAAAATTGTCTCCCCTCTGCAGTTCAAGCAAAACCATGGCCTCAATGAGTACCTGGATATTAGTGTAATAATGATGTATCTCTGCACCACCATGTTCACTAGTATTGGGGCAATGTAGTCTAGATCTCTGAAAATAGGTAACTCTCCAGACAGTATATACTGTACATCATTAGAAGTGCATTAAAGATGGAAAGCCATGTACTGATACAGTCAGTGAAATGTTTCGGCTAGGCATCGGTGTTCCTCAGTTCATATCTGGTATTGGCCATAAGGAAGCCAGTGCCTGGCCAAAATGTTGAACTGACTGTATCAGTACCTAGTTTTCTTTATTTAAAGAGAACCTGTCAGGTGGTTTAAGCTACCCTATCACAGAGCAGGTTGTGATAGAGGGAGGGAGATTTGTGACACATAAATTTATATAGGTTAAAGCAGACTTTCTGAGTAAAAAGTATAAAATTAAACCAAAAGGAAAACTACTGCTAATCTACATAGAGTGATTGTATACACACTAATACAGTGAAAGCTGTCAATCACTGCATGTGGGTGGGGTTAGCAGGACTTTGACTATCTCTTAAGAAGTCCAATCAGTATTTCCGCTGTGTTTTACTCAGAAATGCTGCTATGAATTATATAAACCTATATATCATAGAGCGCAAATTCTCTCCCTGTATCACATCCTGCTCTCAGATAGAGAAGCATAAACCACCTGACAGGTTGCCTTTAATGCACAACTTCTACTGATATATATGTCACAGGGAAATGATAAAAATAGGGATTTGATAAAAATCCCTAAGGGAGATGATCCATCTTTTCAGTAAAACAGTTCAGGGATTTGATTAAATCACTGACTTTATTTAGGGAAATCACCCCAGAGAGTTGTTATTTTAACATCTTCCATGATTTGATCATCTCCCTTAGAGATTTGATCAAATTCCTATTTTCATCATTTCCCTGCGACAAATAAATTGTCTGTAGAGTTACATCTTTAATTGCTGTGGATTTACTATAGAACTTTGACTATCAGGACTGTAAACGGTTCCACTGAGCACCCTGTACATAAAAGGTGTGCCCTTTCTGTGTCATTGCAGCACACTGAAAGACATCATATAGTTTTGACTTTAGTAGGACACAGTATAGATGTCTTTGCTTTTAAAGACCATGAGCTAGTGATGCAATAGAGAATAGCATACAATTATTATGCTATCATAGTTTATATATAACAAACCACAGTCATGTACACAAAGTATATAGGACATAAGACATAAATGTAAAACCCTCTTTAAGTTCTGCCTGTGACTACATGCCTACATATGCATACATGAGAGTCTGGTGCCCCCAACCCATTTCCATGTTGCAAGCAGATTTTTCACTTGCTTATTTACAACATGGCAGCTTCAGTGGAGACCACATCCCAATGGAAGTTTCCAATACTAAGTAAAATGGGGACACAAACAGCCTAAAATTGTTCCTCTTTCTTTAGAGGGTCATAGTGGTCACATGAGCTGTCTCTATGTTATGTTTGGCAGGTTACACATATACTACTTGACATGAAGACATGGTAACACAAAAGGCCAATGTTAGAAGGACAGCTCATAAAGAGAACAAAGCAGAAAAAAAGAATTAGGCATGAAGAATTATACAAGGGAAAAATCTGACATTTCATGCTGACATAGATTCCCCAGAGAACCTAAATATCAGATTTCCCACATATGACTCTAGATGGTATCATATGTTCTACTAGCTGCCTCGAGCCTTGATACAGTTTTATCTTTTGCCCAGTAAATGGCCAATGTTTCCCATCACTTCTAGCTTTGGTGGTTACATGGTTTTTATATTTATTAAAAGATGTTTTTCCACTTTTGAATATAATATTTCTCATTTAGCTCAAGCAATTTTTCAATTACAATAATTACAAAAATGCTCCTGTGTCTACATATTACTAATGACAACCCTTGTTGTTCTTTAGATTTCCTTTACAAATGTCTAGCTCGTGTGACCAGAGCCTAGTGTTCTAATTAAACAAACTTTCCCTCTGAATTTTAGATGCTTAGGATATTAGACATGGATTTATGTATTGTAATCATTGCCTGGTCACCTGGCATTGTAAACAATGTTAATTTTTCTGGGTCCTTATAAAATACATTGGGGTCAGTCTCCTAATTGGAAAGGGCTCATGAAGGAATCACTAATTATCAAGTGGTCCACAGATAAAAAAAAGCAGCACTTCCTTAAGAAGTTCAGCGGGGTACCAGTGAAAAAATGAGCTAGGTATAAAGTTCAATATTGTAGATAGTAAATGGAAAAAATTTGCAGCACTCCTTCAGGTAACAGAAAAAAACAAAGGGCGACATGTATGAATCTCGCCGGGTCGGGGCGCACCTTTCCGCCAGTTTTCCGGCGGAATCTGCGCCTGATGTATGTTGGGGCCGGGGCGCGCTCATACATAGCATGTAAAGTCTGCCGCGCCTCGCCAGTGTGTTAGGCGCAGTGCGGGTCCGAGGCGCAGTGCGGGGCTGCGCCTATGATTCGGCGCCGGAGGTAGTGCGGTCATACATGCGGGGAAAAGTCCGCCGCGCCTGGCCAGTGTGTGGGGCGCAGTGCGGGGACCGAAGCGCAGTGCGGGGCTGCGCCTAAGATTCGCTGCCGGAGGTAGCGCACTCATACATGCGGGGAAAAGTTCCCTGCGCCTTGCCAGTGTGTGTGGGCGCAGTGCGGAACTTAGGCGCCGTGCGGGGCTGCGCCGAAAAACAGTTCCGATGCGAGACAGGCTGGAACAGCGAGAAATTATTCCAGATGTCGGTGCAGAGTATGAATCAAAAATCGCCTTTATAAAAAAGGGGGGCCAAAAATTTTCCCAGAAAAGAGTCTGAAACCCCCAAAAATAAAAAAATACTTTAAAACCAAAATTCACTTTCCCAAATATCCTAATTCAAGAATTAGGATTTTTGAAAATTGCCGGGAAAAATACGTAATTCAAAATTCAGGGAAAAATATTTGATTGGTCGGAATTTTTAAAAACCCGGCCCAATTTAGAATAGGGCGGACAGTGAACCCTTTTTAAAACCCATGGGGAAGTTTAGGGCCAATCAGAATCCAGGGGGGACAGTTCAAAATACTGTTTAAAAATTTTTTTGAAAAAAAGCTGTTGGCTGGGGGGTAGGGGGGCCCTTTGGGTAGTCGGGGCCCAAAACAGAATGGAAACGGGCAAAGACCCCTTTTTAGTCTATGGAGAAATTTTTTGACCAATTTAGAAAAACCCCGGCGGGGGTAATTCAAAAAAAACAGTTAAAAAAAAACAGGGGAAAAGAGCTGATTGGTTGAAGCTAGCGGGTGTTTTCTATCCCAGCCAAACAAGGGGGGCGCGATTACTTTTCCCATTATTGTTTTATGGAGAGATGGGGCGCCCCTGAAATCTCGGCACTCAAACGCCCTGCGGCATGGAAATATTTAAACAAAAAATTATTTTTATTAAAAAGTAAAAACTTTTTCAGTAAAAGAGCCGAACCCTTTTTACCCAAAAAAAGCAGTTTTTAAAACCCCTACAACGGTTTGCGCCGAGGGCCAGCGTAATTTTGGGAATTGCAATAGAGGGGGAATTGCCCGGGGAAATTTCCCCCAATTCAAATTGTTTAAGTATTTCCATTGGTCGGCCCTAAACCCGCCAATCAGAATAGGAGCGACAATGTTCCCCTTATAACCCCTTTGGAGAAGAATTCACCAATCTGAAAAGGAGCGACAAAGCCCATTATATCCTATGGAAAAAAATTGGCCCAAACATATTTCCCAAAGGGGGGGGGGCAATTCAAAATACAGAAAAATGCAGAAAAAAGGCTGATTGGTTGAAGCGGCGGGGGGGTCGTCCGCTTAGCCAATCAGAGCGCGAGCCCACTTTCCATAGAATTTATGGGGGGGGAAAAGAAATTCTGAGCGCACTCTGTGATTGGCCTTAAGTTAAAAAAGGCGCCCGTTATTTGGACCAAGGGGGGGAGGAGCGACGCTCCTATGGGGTTTTCTAATGCAATCTGAAATAAAAACCCGTACATGGCCGAAAACAAAATTTTAAAAACTACAGAAGTTGTCCGATGGTATAAAAACGAAAAGGTTAATATTGGGGGGGTTTTCGAAAAAAAAAATATTTTTAAACAATTAAAATCATGTTTTTTTTCTTTTTTTTCGTTGGGGACCCCTACCTTTTATTCTTTGGGGTTAAAAGAAAAAAAAAGAAAAAAAACTTTTGGGCCCAAATTTTAAAGGCGGGCCCCTTTTAACTTAGGGGAATCACAATGGTGTCGCTGAAAAATTTTTTTTCCCCATAGAACTCTATGAGAAAGTAGCTCGCGCTCTGATTGGACTAAGCTGGACGAGCCCCCGCCGCTTCAACAATCAGTCGTTTCTGCATTTTTTACTGTATTTTGAATTGTCCCGCCTTTGAATATGATTGGCCAATTTTTCTCCATTTGGATATAATGGGACATTGTCGCTCCTATTCTGATTGGTGAATTCTTTTTCCCCTAGGTTATATGGGACAATTGTCGCTCCTATTCTGATTGGCTGGTTTTATGCCGACCAATGAGAATAGCTTTAAACAATTTGAATTACTGTATTTCCCGGCAATTCTCTCTATTGCAATTCCTATGTAGCGTTGGGGCTCGGCGGGCAAAACGGGTTTTTACGGGTTTTTAACTGCTTTTATTTTGTAAAGAAGGGGGTTTGGGGTCTTTATCTGATAATGTTTTACATTTAATAAAAATAATTTTTTGATTAATTTCTTCATGCCGCACGGCGCTGGTGCCGAGATTGGTTGAAGCGGCGGGGGCTCGTCCAGCCCTTTGCCAATCAGAGCGGCGAGCTACTTTCTCATAGGTTCTATGGGGAAAGAAATTGCTGGCGCACTCTGTGATTGGCGTTAATTAAAAGGGCGCCGTTATTTGGACCAATGGGAGAGGCGAAACGACGCTCCTATGGGTTTTCTAATGCAATCTGAAATAAAACTGTACATGGCCGAAATCAAATTATAAACACTACAGAAGTTGTCCCGATGGTGTATATAAAACGAATAATAATATGGGGGGGTAACGGAAAAAAAATATTAAATCAATAAAATCATGTTTATTTCTTTATTTCGTTAGCCAAGAATCAATGGTATGGGTGCAACGGAAAATAAAGAAATAAACATGATTTTATTGATTTAATATTGTTTTTTTCGTTACCCATCCATGATTATCATTCGTTTTATATACACATCGGGACAACTTCTGTAGTGTTATAATTTGATTTCGGCCATGTACAGTTTTATTTCAGATTGCATTAGAAAACCCAGAGGAGCGTCGCTCGCTCTCCCAGTGGTCCAAATAACGGCGCCTCTTTTAACTTAGCCAATCCCAGCGCGCGCTCAGAATTTCTTTCCCATAGAACTCTTATGAGAAAGTAGCTCGCGCTCTGATTTGCTAAGCTGGACGAGCCCCCGCCGCTTCAACCAATCAGCTCGTTTCTGCATTTTTACTGTATTTTGAACTGTCCCGCCTTTGAATATGATTGGTCAATTTTTCTCCATAGGATATAATGGGACATTGTCGCTCCTATTCTGATTGGTTAATACTCCTTCATAGGTTAGAAGCGGCCACTGTCGCTCCTAATCTGATTGGTCCAAACTTCTCCATAGGATTAATGGGTCTTTGTGTCGCTCCTATTCTGATTGGCTGGCTTCTGCGACCAATGAGAAGAGCTTAAACAATTTGAATTACTGTATTTCCCGGCAATTCTCTCTATTGCAATTCCTTATGTAGCGCCGGTCTCGGCGACAAACGCGTTGTTCGGGATTTAATTGATTTATGTTTATAGAAGGGTTTGGCTCTTTATTTGATAATGTTTTACATTTAATAAAAATAATTTTTTGATTAATACTTCATGCCGCATGGCGCTGAGTGCCGAGATTTCAGTGCCCCCATCTCTCCATAGACTATAATGAAAGAAGTAGCTCGCGCTTTGATTGGCTGGGATAGCCAAGCACCCGCTAGCTCAGCCAATCAGCTCTTTTCTGTCTTTTTACTGTATTTTGAATTATCCCGCCGTGGATTCTGATGGTCTAACTTCTCCATAGACTAGAATGGGTCTTTGTCGCTCCTATTCTGATTGGCCGAGCTAGCCAAGCCCCGCTAGCTCAGCCAAACAGCTTTTTTTCAGCATTTTTACTGTATTTTGAACTGTCCGCCGTGGATCTGATTGGTTAATCCTTCCCCATAGGTTTTAATGGTTCACTGTCGCTCCTATTCTGATTGGCCGGTTTATGCCGACCAATGAGTATAGGTTTCAGAATTTGAATTACTGTATTTCCCGGCAAATTCCAATATCATAAATCTTGATATTGCGCCATTCTAGAGTTTTGGAAAGTGTTTTTTTTTAAGTATGTTTATTTTTGAGGTTGAGCTCTTTTCTGACACTGTTTTCCGCCTTTATAAAGATGATTTTTTCGGAATCATACTCCTGCTGCACGGGGTTTTCGAGCGCGCCGCGTCCCGCCCCGAAATGCCTACCCCGCGCCCACTGCCCGCCCCTTCATGCGGGGCGCAGCTGAAAGTGGCGAACACTGTGCCTAACACTGCATCCCCGCGTCCGACAGCGGATTCGGGCCGGGAGGCGCAGTATACGGCAAAAAATGGGCGAAAAGCCCGATCATACATGTCGCCCAAGGTGTTTATTCCCACTTACCACAAAGCTGTCCCTCACAGAGCCGTTTTCAAAAATTAAACTGTATCAAGGCTCTGCGAGGGAGCCGAAACATAGGTTTTGGGATATGTGGGAGTAAACACCTTGTTTTTTTCTAACTGTTACCTAAAGGACTGCTGCAATTTTTTTTCCATTTACTCATTATCAAGTGGGATGCATCAAAATTAGGAAAATTAGTAAACTCAAATATTGGTACTCAACTGCTTCAAAACTCAAAATTTGCTCCTTAGTGCATTCTGCCAAGAAAAAATAGTCTTGATATTGTAATGAACCGGAGTAGTGGATCCACTGGACCACCGCAAGGGATGGTACATGCCACACCAGGGAGCGGAGTCTAAGTGGGTACAAGTATTCATCAGAGACCCGGATGGACTTGCTGCGGCGGGATTACACCAGGTCGCTACACCTGATGTGACTTGCTTGTGGAGGCAGCCAAGGTGCAACGCAGGACAGAATCGGTGGACAATCTCGTAGTCGGGGACAGGCCATAATGTCAGGGCAGGCGCCAAAGAATCGTGGTCGCAGTACGTGAGCGGACTTCTGAAAGGCTTCCTAGCATAAGTCAGGGCACTATGGATTTGGCAGAGGCATGCAGGAGGTGGAGCCATTGTATAGGGTCAGAGGCCGGGAATCGACCAATTACCAGCCGTCACGCATGCACCCTAAGGAGCGGGGCTGTGCGCACCGGCCGGCTGGCAGACGCGTGGAAGAAGGAACGTGGCTCCCAGGAGAACGAGTGCGTACGCGGCCCGTCATGCGGACCGTGGCGCCACTTGCTCCTGACGCAAGGGAGCCCACAGGGGCACGAGTGTGCCCGCAACCCGAACTGCGGGCTGCGGCGCCACTTGTGACAGTACACCCTCACCTCGGGCTCCCTCTATTTCTGGCCTGGAGAAATCTCTGAAGCAACCCACAGGCCATAAGGTTGTCCTCCGGCTCCCAAGATCTTTCCTCCGGACCAAACCCCTTCCAGTCAATAAGGAGGTGACACTTCCCCTCTGCCAAATTTCCATTATTGCAAAGACATCAGAGGTATCGGCTTTAGGAGATGGGGGCGCCACCTTCCGGAAAAATCTATTCACGATGAATGGTTTGAGCAGAGAGACGTGGAAGGTGTTCGGGATACACATCGTGGGACGTAGCCAGAGCTTGTAGGCCACCGGGTTGATCCTCTTCAGGGCCGAGGTAACGGGGACCCAGCTTGTAGCTGGTGATCTTAAGGCGGACATATTTAGAAGACAGTCAGATTTATCCCCGGGGTCAAAAGACGGAGGAGATCTCCTTTACTTATCCGCTCAGAGCTTCATCTAGGCAGAGGCCCACTGCAGAGATTGCCAAGTGTCGCTCCAGATGGCCCTCAGGTCGTGGACCAAGGCATCCACAGCAGGAACGTCAGAGGCAGATGCCAGCAGGAGGGGAGGGCGGGGATGCTGTCCATATACTACAAAAAATGGAGAAACACCAGCCGACTCAGAGTCAAGGGAATTATAGGAGAATTCTGCCCAGGGTAATAAGTTGGACCAGTCATCCTGCCGAGCTGACACGAAATGGCACAAGTAATTCCCCAGGATCTGGTTGATCCTCTGTACCTGCCCATTCATCTGCGAACAGAAGGTCCGCCAGAATCTGGACACAAACTGCACGCCACGATCAGAAACAATATGCCGAGGAAGACCATGCAACCGAAAAATATGTAGAAAGAAGAGACTCACAAGACGTGGGGCAGAAGGCAAACCAGGTAGAGGCACAAAGTGCGCCAACTTCGAAAAATGATCGGTGACGACCCAAATGATGGTATTACCGGCAGACGGCAGAAGATCCATAATAAAATCCATGGCAATATGGGACCATGGGCAGTTCGGAATGGGCAACCGCTGAAGGAGACCCGCAGGCTTGAGGTGGGACGTCTTGTTGCGGGGACAAGTGGGACACGACTCGACAAATTAAATGCTTATAAAATGTGGAGTTTCTGTGAAAAAAACAGATTTAATTCAGTTTATATAATGCCTTATAGGAAACATTCATTTGATACTCAAATTTTTGGTACTCAACCTGCCTTCTAAATCAAATGAATGACAGGTACCAAGGTATCACTAGTTTTAACCATAAGTGACCACATGTAGTACAAATACATTTTAATAGCACCAACATTTATGGAGTCCCTAGCAAACTTTATGCTAGTTTACATCCTCCTTTTTTGTCTATGGATTATGTTTATACCCTTAGCATTTGTGATACTGCTAGGTCTTTGAAGTTCCTCTATAATTATGACCCCTGCACCTTCTTGGGTTTGGAACACTGATTGCATTATGTGCAGTTCATAACTGTTGTCATGTTTGCGTGTATAATGTTTATGATGTTTCTAAGATGGAACACTCTCTTTAATTCTCCACCATAGCTGTATTAGGTTCCATTTGTAATGTAGTTCACACAAAGGGCAGTGTTGGCCTCCCATGTCCTAGCACATTTAGAGAAAACAAAATGCAGCAGTCATAGAGAAGGCTGACTAAACATACATACATCTAGCAGATAGGAAAACAGTCTCATAAACACTCTGCACCAATCACTTTTCTGTGAAACATCAATTTTCTTTCCGCTGCACAGCAAGACAGTCCTTCTACCATACCTGCTAATCCTCTAATGATACCTCATCGCTTTACTGCAGCCAGTACCCAAACAAATGATATTTGAGATCTCCACTCAGAATTTTAACTAGTCCCTAAGCCACACAACCCATAGTTCATTGTTTAACAATACACTGTCTGCATCCCAAGCAAGAGATGATTTAATGTTCATGTTATAAATTAAGGTTTTACAATTTCCAATAAAAGTTTTTTTGTTTGCGGAGTAGAAATTTAATAACGTGCTTAACTAATTCCAAATGGATTCACTATTTGCAGTGTGTAATATGCCTATACAATAAATGGATGAAGTTTGCCCTGTATCCCCTGGCAAAAAACAAGAGAATCAGCAGTAAGCGATTGGCACCTAGCTGTTTTACCTAGTAACAAATTACATAATATCACAGATTATGACAGAAAACAATGTTTTGTATCTTCTGGTTTCAGGAAACATACCTTAACCTAATGAAAGCAAATTATTTTTATTAGTGGCATAGGTTTTTCTAGATCAAATATCTGACAAAAATATGGAGTCGCCCAATGTTGATGGAAAAAATCATGGAATCAACCCATAATATGTATAAGCATATTAAATACCAGTGTAAATATAGAAAACATGATGCCAGCAAGAGAATGATAAAACTGCTTCAAGATGGGTTTCAGTGCGGAGTGTGGCGAGATGTTGGTTGTTCCCCGTTAGCTGTGTATAAAGTTTGGCCCAAGGATAAACAGAATGAGAAATATTTAAAAGTAAAATACACTGATAGACCAAAGAAGATTTCAAATTGTCAGGATTAAAAAACTCATTGGGCCTTGGTAACAGAAATGTACCATAAAACAAATGAACAACAAGGTTGTCAATGTCTTTGACTGTCCAAAAAAGACAAAAAGTGGTCAGCACCTTCAAACAAAGTGAAATAAATGGCGCAGGTCTATGCTGCCATGGCGGCAGCACAAAAGCAAACATACATAAATGAACCAGCAGCACTTTGCAGATGCTGAGAGACAGAGAAACACTGAATATATGATTCAAAGTAAATTACTGCTACATTTAGTACAGACTCTTAGTGCACATGTTGATCAAATTGTGAGGGTCCACCTATTAACAGCAAGGTGGTCTCAGTTCATATGAGGACCTTTTTGAAAGAACCCCACCTCTCCTGGTGCATTTTTAGGTTTCCATGATTTTCAGGGCATGAGGGTCCCCGCTATTATCTGTCCTGATTAAAAACAGCCTGAATATATGGGTGTAGTTCATGACCAAAATGGAGGCAGCCACTTCCTCATGAATACAAACCAAAAATTAAAACATCTTCAGCACCTCCAAACAATGTGAAATAAATGGTGCAGGTGCAAGCTAACATGGCTGAAACATGAATCAAAGCATACAAAAATGGATCAGCAGCACTCTGCGGACACCAAGAGACAGATAAACATTAAGGGCGACATGTATGAAGGAAGGCGCGTCGAAGTGAATAGTTGAGTCTCATTTGTAGTGTATAATGCGCCTGATGCATGAAAGTGTTTTTTGTGGGTTCATAAATGGTAAAGTTCGACGCTCCACTCTGGGGTTTTTGGGCTCATTACGGAACATAGCCCATAAGTAATGCGCCAAACAGGTAATAAAAGCTATAGATTGGCGGAAATAAGGTCATTAGAATATCAGTTTCAGTGAATAGAAAAACTAAGTACGAAGTTTGCTTGGTGCGAAGAACCGGTCCTATGCTGTGCCATGCTATATATAGTTAGCAGCCAAAATCAAATGTTCTAATGTAATGCAGTAAAAATTAAAAATCTGAACAACATCATGGGGTTAGTTTCATGTAAAATTATTTTAAGATTAAATACATTTAATGGGTTTTTTTTAGATTTTGGAATATTATATATTTAATAGTAATTTGATATGGATAGTATGAGCGATTTATCGACAAAGGTTGAAATCGCAAAGGTTTTTATGGTATCGAAATTTGCAGATCATGCGATAATTAAAGGTTAAAATCTGTGAATCAATCTATTAAGATCGCGCCATTTTTCGTGGCATCTGTAATTTTAGGCGACCAGCAAATCAGATTACAGAAGAGACGGATGGAGATGTGTGTGCGCGTCCATGACTGGGATTTGTATGGTTGCGATTTAGGCTGAAAAAACTCACATGACCTCGTAATACATAAACAGCGTTTCTGTTCAGCCTTAGTCTCCGCAGCGTCTCATAGGAATAGGTACGTGCGCTCTTGCCTGTGGTCCAAACAGCTCAGCTAAATTAGTCCTATTTCTGCACAAAAACCTCTACTATTAGCGTGATCTTCCAATTTAGTTAAGATTAAGATTTGAAGATTTTATGTAATTAGCTAGAGAATTTAAAGCAGCATCTACGCTGTAAAGTCCGGGGGAGCGGGGAGGGGGATCCCCGCCGAAAGCGAACACAGACAAGCTCCATCTATAAAGAACACTGGATAAAGTTCACCAAGACTAGTGTATGACCTGTCACTGCAAAATCTTTATTAGTTAACAGTTTGCTTATTGAAATATTTCCGGGATATTGGGCAAGCCTGAACTTATATTGGATACACTTCATTTCTATTAACTGCAGGTCTTCTTTGTTAGGTGCAAAACTACCTTATATTATCAGTAATAACATTTCCAGATATATGTTTCATTTTCATTTACCCATTCCACCTGTGTTGATATATCCACCTTGCCAGTTAAATTACAATCAGCAATACTTGTAGTCAGCACATGGTTGTTGTGTTGCCAAAAAGACCGTGTATCATACGAAAACATAACAGAGAACGTGTTTTTTGACTTTGCGCACCCAGCTTGTCATTGACGCAGCTTCCAACGTAAATCTGAAAACAGCAATTCCTATAGTCACCACAGGTGATTTTGAAAGGTGCAAAAAAATAACCCGTGTATTATACGAAACAGAACAGAGACGTGTTTTTGACTTTGCGCACCCAGCGTTGTTCATTGACGCGCATCCACTAAAATCTAAAAACAGCAATTCTATAGTCACCACAGGTGAATTGAAAGGTGCAAAAATCTGTTTATGATACGAAACATACAGATACGTGTTTTTTTCCTTCTTTGCGCACACAGCTTTGTATCATTGACGCAGCTTCCACGGTAAATCTTATAACACAGCAATTCATATCCACCACAGGTGAATTGAAAGGTCAAGAAATACCGTGTATTATCCGAAAACATAACAGATAACGTGTTTTATTGACTTTTGCGCACCAGCTCTTGTTCATTGACGCAGCACCCTCCACGTAAATCTTAAACAGCAATTCTATAGTCACCCACAGTGAGATTGAAAGGTGCAAAAATACCGTGTATTATACCGAAAACATCACAGAATACGTGTTTTTTAAAACTTTTGCGCACCCAGCTTTGTTCATTGACGCAGCTCCACTTAAATCTTTAAAACAGCAAATTCTATGAGTCACCACAGGTGAATTGAAGGTGCAAAAAATAACCGTGTTTATGGGCGAAAACATAACAGATACTTGTTTTGACTTTGGCGCACCCACCTTGTTCATTGACGCAGCATCCACCCGTAAAATCTAAAACAGCAATTCTATAGTCTCCACAGTGTGAGATTGAAAGTGCAAAAAAGACCGTGTATTATACAAAACATAACAGATACGTTTTTTGCACTTTTTTTGGGGGGGGGGCCCAGTCCAGAGTTGTTGATAGCCACCTTGCAGTTAAATTTGAATCCAGCACTTTTGAGTTTTGATATAGAGGATTTGAGATATAGCTGTGATTAGCCGTCTTCTAAAATAAGAGACTTTCCAAAACGAGTCCATAACCTTTCAAATTTTATATTGCCTGAACATGGAGTGAAATGCAGGTGGTAAGCGAGCCAAAGAGGGGGTTGGCACTGGAGGTAGCGGTACGAGAGAAGGTGCTCCTTCCATTGCGGCGACAAAACGCATGCCCGATCGCAGTTGCAGGACCGTCAGGCCTGTCATCGCAGGGTCAGGCCCGGTGAAATCTAAGTAACGAACCATCGTCACCAATCTGTCCTTCAGGGTTAATGCAACCGCATCTAGCAGTCTTATCTCCTCTGCCTCGCCCATCACGCCACAAATGTCGTCATCAGCATCATCGGCATCCGTCCAACAAAGCAGCCCAAATGGCAAATTGTGTACCCACCACTGTGGTGAATCCATTTGTCTGAAGACCTCGTTTGATGACACAATGCGTTGGGGTCAGAAAGGCATGGTAAAAGATCAAGAGATGTTTTAAGTCTGCTCTGACGCCCAGTTATTGATGACCATCAAGAGGAGGTGAAGTGAAGCCGTCAATCGGCAAAAATCCCGGGCGGTGTCGGCAAACGCCTTGCAGATGCCCTGGCTTGTAGCCCCGCAGCGTCTGATGCAAGAAAGTCGCAGGACGACCAAGTCACCTGGTTGATGATGATGAGGATGACACATTGCGATCATCCTGGTCTTTTCCCGCAGAAGTTGCTTGCGAGCGCTTCCTCAGTGGAACGAGGAGGGAAAGACGATGGGGAGTGTCTATACGGTCCCCGCCACAAAAAGGAGAGGCGGTCGCAGTAGTCCGCTGATTTATGATTCCGCCAGCCACGTCAGCCGCAAACCCCACCCCGCTCCTCCCCCCCCCCCCGCTTAGCGCCGTCAAAAAGGTCCATGACCTCGCAAGCCTGGGCCCTTCTGTTGTGCAAGCCACTGATTCCAACCCAGCGATTCATAAATGCCGCCTTTGCCGATACGCAATTATTAGAGCAAGAACCTTAATGGTTAACCACCACCACATTCTAGTCACATGCATGTGAAATCATGAAGTTGAAATGGAGGGAACACTGGCAAAAAAAGGCCAGAACCGACGCCTGCCTCCACCACTGTCACACCCTCTGTCTCCGCCTCCTCCTCCTCCGCCACCACCAAGCGTTCCTCAGCTCCCATGTCCTCTCAGAGTCATGATCAGGGAATCAGCCTCCGCTTCAGCCCTCCACCGTCGCCCGTGTACCACCCGCACCACCAGAGACCCATCCTACCCCTTCTCTTCCGCCATTTGACGACCTGCACGCCGTAACATTAGCGGCCAGTCTACAGCCAGCCATTCCTGTCTTCCAGGTTGGGGAGCAGAAGAAACACTTTAACACCAAACCATCTCAAAGCCCAAAAGCCGGAAGGTCGCATGCCAGCTTTTGGCCTTGGAAAGTTGCCTTTCCGTCTGGTGACACAGATGGTGCCACCACGCTCATGGCCCTCGCCTGCCCCCGATACCAGATGCCGACAGGCATTCTTTGGCCAGAAAAGCCGTCCCTCGCCCCGGGCCATCCACTATGTCATCTAAAATTTCAAGCGCGTTGGCTGCATCTGTGTCCGGAAAAGTCCATCTCACCACCGACACATGGACCCAGTAAGCAAACGCCAAGGCCCTATAAATCTCTGTGACAGCCTCAAGGGTAGCTGGGTGGATGCGCTGTGGGGGGACAGGTGGCCTCCTGGCTCGGCGCACGCTCTTCAAACCCGCAGGGATGGTGCAGGGCTCTTTCCCAAGGTCCTCTGGTGGTCCAGCACGTGCCCAACACACCAGCCGTGTTGAAATTAATCGGCCTTGGAGACCGTCCACCACACAGGTCAGGAGCGGTGGACGCTCTCCGCACGAGACCGAGCACTGAGCTGGGTGACAAGAACCTTGTGCCCGGCAAGAGGGGTGTGCATAACGGGCGAAATCTGCTGGCCGCCCTTAATATCAGTAGGCTTGGAGCACATCCCTTGCCTGCACTGTCATGAACGTTGTCGTCCAGAAATTTCTAAAGAGCTACCCGGGTCTGGACTGCCTGCTGATGAAGGCTCGAGGTCTGAGTCGCACTTCCGCCGTTCGCTACCCTATGCCTTCGTCCTGGCATGGCTGCGTTGCAGCCTTCAGCTCGTCTCCCCCGTCAACCTCTCATTGTTGACGGGCAACACACTGGAATTCCACCCTCCACTTGCTCCAGCGACTTGTGGAGCAGCGCAATGCATACGCAGTAACAAAGGGACACAGGGCCCTGACAAGCAATCGGTGCGGACCTCAGGGGTGTTTGAACACCGAGAGTGAGGCAGAGAAAGAGCTCTGCACATTCCTTGCCAGTTGTTGAAGAAGCCCTCTCTAAATTTGTCAGGGCGGTACGATGCCCTTGTCAGCAATGAGCATGTGGTGATCTTAGTTGCTGGAACGATCGTTTGGACACTCTGAAACATCATTCCCGCAGCGACGGGAGAGGAACGACACAGATGCAACCCAGGAGCCATCTCTCCCGTCAAATCCACAAGCCCGAACAGTTTCTCAATTTATCGAGGTCTTCATTAGGCGGTTCGGGGGTCCAGAGCTAGTGCAAGGTGCGCATCAGCTCTCAGGGTGCAGCATCCTCTGGCAAGTCAGGCTGTGTTGAGCTGTGCCGGAGGCAGCGAGGAGGAGAGGAGGAGATATTCCTAGAGCCAACCGATGTTACCTTCGACGTTCCCTGCCTTGGAAAGAGGTTGCGCGAATTTGAGGCGGAGGAAGTAAATGAGATAGATCAGTTTGCTAGTGCCCCTCGACCCAGAGGCTTGGTGAAATCAAGGCTCCATCTCTCACAAGAGTGCTGGGATGCTCCATTTCCTCCAAGAAAAAAACAGATCCACGCATTAAGGCCATCAAAATGAACAACAGTTACTGGGTGGCCAACCCCTGGATCCCGGTACAAAACAAAACTCACACTTTCCGTCCACCCACCCAAAATAGAGAGTAAAATGCAGAAATGGAGACCTTGCTGATTGATCAACTGGAGACATCTGTTGCGTCTGCTTCACGTTTCTTCAAATGTCACGGTGGAAAACGCTCAGCGACGTGACAGACAAAAGTAGAGTGCCAAGTAGCCGTAGCGGAGCAAGCGGCAGCAGCAGCAAGGTGGCAGAACCTAATGTGACCTCTGGCAACCTTTATTTGCCACCTCACCAACGCATGCATGCAGCCCACAGATACCACACCCAGAACCACTTAAGATCATGGTGCAAACGACTATCTGCGTCTCAACACCGATGTTTTTGTATGTTTCCTGGACCCAATAGACTCCTGGGTATCCAAAATGGACGAATGGCCCGAGCTTGCTCGCCACGCCATAGAGGTGTTGTCCGCCCAGCAGACAGGCGTCATAATCGAGCGGCACCTTCAGCACAGACTGAGGAGTCATTACAGACAAACGCAGCCGGCTTTCTCACAGATAATGTTGATCGTTTGCTTTCATCAAGATAATCAGGCATGATCTCTAATGATGTTGTGGGACCCAATTGCTATTCACCGATTAGTTGCTGGTCTACTTCACATTCCACTCCAAACAGAAATGGTCCTCTTAAAAACATATTTTTTAAAATGATCATTTCTACTGAAATTTTTTTATTCTCAATTCCCAACTTTCATTTGCGGGTTTTGCTGTGAGGAACTAAAAACCCCAAGGTTTCAGAAAAAACCATTTCCATTTACTCATTCATCTTTAGAATTTTTCACATTGTAAAAGTTTGGGTCATGTTCCTCACAATTTTTTAACAGGGGCTGAAAAGTCAAAATTTTAATTTTTTGGGTCATGTTGCGTGAGATACGCAATAACCCCTTTGGAACAGAAATGTGCTTCTAAGTGGCATTTCTCCTTCAAAAATTTTTAACAGTGGCTGAGAAGTCTTTTTTTAAATTTTTTTTGGCAGCGCTTTGAAAGCGCAATACTACAGGTCCTATTTAAAAAATTTTTTTCTAATAGACATTTTTTCTTCAAATGTCAAAATGGCTCAGGGTCTTTTTTTAAATTTTTTTGGGGGGCATTTTGCTTGACTTCAGCTATACACAGGCCTATTCAAAAAAATTTGTTTCAACAACATTTGTTCTTCACAATGGTCAAATGGCTCAAGGGTGATGGGGGTCAGAAACAGAATAGGTAGGACACTGTTAATGAACACATATTAAAAAATTACTTGTTTTTGCAAGATTTTAACAAGAAAAAATCCCTTTATTGAGACAACCCTTAAATAAAATTTAAAAAAGAAAACAAAGCAGGTGGGTTTCCATCCATTTTAACAAGGGTTTTTTTCTAGAATTAAAGTACAAAAAAATTTTTCATAAAAAAAAAAGTGTTAAAAAAATTCCTCTGAATTGTACAAGGGGGGAAACGGGGAAAATTTAAAACCAGTTGGGGTTATTCGGACATGGAAGGGGAACGGACAGAGAACAAATACAGAGACCATTTTTCCCCAGCACGTTAGTAAAAAGAAAAAAACCCAAAATAAAGGGGACCTGGGTGTAACAGGGGCTTAACCCCAGTATTTCCAAGTGAAGCTCAAATTGTCCCCATCATACGAGGGGCAAACGCTACCCAGGTATTGACTGTTACGAGGAAGGCTGGAGTTCTCACACTTCCCTTTCCACTCTGCTCAGCAGAAGTTTTTTGTTGCTGCGTCATCAGGGCATTTTTAAACCCGCGGTTAAAGAGACGGACGCCACCTGGGGTCTCACCGCACCCCCGTAACTCCGGCCCTGGGTCATGCTGTGGCCCAGGACAGCTATAGTCAATTTTCCAGTGAAACTAAAATGGTGTTGAAAGACTCCTTTTTCCGGCACTTTTTAATCTGGGGTCATGCAATTTGGGGCTCATGCTGTGGCCCAGGACAGTATAGTCAATTTTCCAGTGAAACAAAAATGGGTGGTTGAAAGACTCCTTTTTCCCGGCACTTTTAAATCTGGGGGTTATCCCGGGTTTGGGGGCTCATGCTGTGGCCCAGACAAGTATAGTCAATGTCCATTGAAACTAAAAAGGTGGTTGAAAAAACTCCTTTTTCCGCACTTTTTAATGTGGGGGTCATGCAGGTTTGGGGCTCATGCTGGGCCCAGGACAGGTATAGTCAATTTTCCAGTGAAAACAAAATGGTGGTTGAAAGGGACTCCTTTTTCCGGCACTTTTTAAATGGGGGGGTCATGCAGGTTGGGGCTCATGCTGTGGCCCAGGACGGGTATAGTCAATGTCCAGTTCAACTAAAATGGGGGTTGAAAGACCCCTTTTTTCCGGCACTTTTTAAATGTGGGGGTCATGCAGGTTTGGGGCTTTTTGCTGTGGCCCAGAACAGGTATAGTCAATGTCCAGTGAAAACTAAAATGGTGGTTAAAAAGACCCCTTTTTTCCGGCACTTTTAAATCTGGGGGTCATGCAGGTTTGGGGCTCATGCTGCTTTCCCAGGACAGGGATATTCAAAGTCCAGTTAAAGTAAGATGATCGTTCAAATCATACTGCCTTCTGGCACTTTTTAATTTGTGGGTGATGCAGGTTTAAGGGTCATGCTGTGGTACAAGACAGGGATAGTGAATGGTGTGTGTTTTTTTTTTCTGTGGCTTTTATAACCTAAGTGTGTTGCCTAAGATGTAGCACGTATCCATTTGACTGTTGTGGATGTTAATTCCAGCTTCTCCAGCCCTGTTTAGGTGTAAGAATGAAGGTGTTGTTGCTCTCCCATAGACTTTAATGGTCATCGCTCATAATCGACTGCTCACTATCGAAAAACCTTATCGATGGTGGCCGACTATCGACTATCGCCCGATGTCGATAGCCAACGTAATCGCTCAACACTAGATATGATAAATTTTTTCATAAAATTTAAATAATTTAATTTTATATAGTTTGATAATTATCACTAATTTTTTTTTTAGTATTTGACATTTCTTGCACTAATAGCAAATCTAGCTTTACTCCAAATCCTCAAACTCAGGCAGACCACATTAAACGAGGTCTGCCAGTTCAAGCAGTAATGCACCTAATTTTGCCGACCCGCATTCATGTCTAATATTATGAGTGTGGTGTGACATGCCCCCAATACGCCACCAGAACGCCCCCTCATGTGAGGCGCATCAAAAAGTGTTGAGTCTTGTTCTACATATAGCAAGAGCCAGCACAGCACAGGTCTTGCTGGGACATGTGGTTCACCAAGCAATATCAGTACCATAGTTTCTATTCACTGACATGCTATTCTAATGACTTTTGCGCCAAAGTTCCATAATGCACCAAAAACACACAGGCAAGCTTTAGACGGCATTTATAATTGCACAAAAAACACTTTTATACATTCAGGCGTATTATACACTGACAACAAGATGCAATAATTCCCTTCCAAGTGCCTTCTTTCATAAATGTCTCACTAAATCTCAAAATCACATGGTTAGGTAAAAACTTAAAATAAGCAGATAAAGTGACTCATCAAATTTGAAAAATGGGACGCAGAAAGGTCAAAATTGCGGCAGTTTGGAGTTACAATGCCCCCGTGGCTAAAAGGGACGATTTAGATAATAATATTATATTGTGGATTAGTGTACATGCAATGTTTTAATGTAGTATATTCCTAACAACAAATGTAAAGCTATGCTGTAAACAGCACCCATATGTTATTAAAGTCTCCTGATCCACTATTCTCCATGGTGCGAAAAGATCTGTTCACATCTGAATTGTGGTTTCAGCCCAAAAGAGAAACCATTACACAGTGGTGTATCTGTTATATAGCAGATATCAAGGACTTCTAATGGACCCCACTGACTAATAATTGGATCTGTTGGGTCTCTTTGTGGTGTCTGTCACTCTGAACCGAAGAACGATGCTGTATACTATACTATTCATCCTGTCGAATGTCTTGAAATCTGTTATGCAGGCTTTGAAAGGTGCCTTTAATGTAAATGTGAATGCAACCCAACATAGTAATTTCCATTATGGATTTATTAATAACCTGAAGGTAATAGCTGAAGGTAATTCAGATACAAGTCCTGTCGTATACTGTACTCTGGTGACTGTTGGTTTGGCGTAACATATGGATACTATGGATACCCCAGAGTATTTATGTGCGGATAAAGCTTGAATTTGGAGAGGGATATTATCACAAATACATTACTTGGAATCATCATTGTTATGTATTGAACAGTAACCTTGAAGTTAATGTGAATTGATGCCTGTGTTTTCGTTCCTTCTACAATAGCCCATGCACTGATAATTAATTGCTCTGTGTATATTCTTTCTCCAGAGATCTGCGGAATAACCTGATTAGCACCATCGAGCCGGGGGCCTTTTATGGACTTTCTGAGTTGAGGCGTCTGTAAGTATTAATTCTGTTTGAATTACTTTGTAAATTGTGTTCACATCGACATTCTTACGACAGGAAATGGTAATATGCCACCAAGCAATAGCAGCTGATCAGCTCCTGGCACAGGGCGTAAAGTCTTCTAGTGCTTCTACTATGTGTATTTATGTTCTACAATGATTGCCCTTCCGTGGAAGATGCTCAATCACCTATGTGAATAGTTACACCGCCCTTGTTGGAAATTCAGCTATTACTATAAACTATCCTACTAACAGTGTCAGACTGGAATGACTGGGTCCTACCACTGAAACTGATCCTTGGGGCCCACCAGTGAATTTGATTCTTGGGATCCACCAGCTAGGCCGATTCCGAGGACCCATTTTACAGCTATTGTACATGACTGCACATACTGCACATGCAACTTTTTTCTCTCTCTTTCTCTGCCTTTCTCACTGAAAAACAGCCCCAGGATTGCTATTCTCAGTGGCCCACCAAGCACAGAGACCCATCTAGGCTTTCCCCTGGTACCTTGCAGACCAGTCTACTAATCATGAAGCAGACATATACAATAAGTTTTAAGGATATTTGCTGGTTTACAGAAGTATGAAGGACTTCACTGACTAACGACCAATGATAATGTCACTACAGAACCCTGTTGTTACGGACGTGGTAGTGGATCCTCTGGACCACCAAAAGCGATGACGTAAGCCATGCCAGGGGAACGGAATCTAAGTAGGTCCGGTTTCACCAGAGCCCACCGCAAAGCGGGATGGACTTGCTGCGGGGGAAATTACTACCAGGTCGCTACCCCTGACGTGACTTGCTTGCGGTTTGGGAGCCCAGGTGTTGCGTGGTACAAATCGTGAAGCAGGGTGTAGTCGGGGGGAAAAAC